>VZRE01001318.1:0-16634 GCA_013396775.1 Cephalopterus ornatus
GCCCGCTGCAGGAGCCGACATCCTCGCCCTAACCAAGGTATGAAACAGCACACAACGCCGGGAAGATTTTTGCTGCCCACAGGGCACAAAGAAAGCTGAAACTGCTTAACTGGTTGCCCATCTCTCTGTAAAATAACATATTAAAATGTCAGTATTCAAGAAAACTTCTTGGATTGAAGTGGACTGTGCTGGTGGGTCTTTTAAACCCCTCCTCCTGCCTGACCTCACTGCTGCTGTAGTTCCGTGGACAGAGGTTGTAGTCTTTCAGATTGATTTATATGTTTACTAAAATGTTCCCGTTTCTTGGTTTTCTGTTTAGTGGAGATAAGGATGTTCTTCAAAGTGATGGCTCTCCTCCAGTCCTTTATTAATTTACAGAAATGGAGCAGCTTCATCAGGCACATAAGAAAGAGAGAATTCCTGAAAACCAGCACTTGAAATTGAAAAAGAGTGTCAGCAGGCATCTAATGTTGTTGTAGGTCCCAAAACTGAAGTTCAAACTAAAAAGGACAGAAAAATGACCTCTCAAAGAGAACAAACTCTCCTGCAGGTACCCAGGGCTTTTTTTTTTTTTTTATATTCACCTGGCTTTACAGTCCACAAGAGAGGATGAAATAAAATAACCATTTTGGCATGGAAATTCTCACCCTCATAAACTTCAGGCTCAGTCTTCTTGGCCGCTCACACCTCCCCAGTGGGACACTTGGAAGCTGCCTTTTGATAGATTTTTCTTTTTTTGTGGACAAAATACATGTGAAAACAGCCAAAAAGAGCCTTTTCAGCTCCTGTGGCTGCCAGAAGTCTCTGAAGGACCAGTCATTCCTGTTTGCCCATGTCACAAATTCTTAAGTAATTTGAACAGTGTTCTGTCATTATTTTCTGTGTAATTTCCTGGGAAACTGCTTTGCAACAGTGGCCTAGATTTTAAGAAATACAAGGCATCATTATTATTATAATCATCATCATCACGAAAATATAAACATAAAACATAATATCAATTATAATTTTAATAATTTTTATAATATTTCACCATTATTGTTTTCATTTATCTTTATATTTACTTTATTTGATTTATTTTAGGAATAATTTTGTCAATAGTACTGGATTTATTTAAGTCAGGATGAACAAAGAATTAATAATTTGCTGCTAAATTATGTCAGTGCAATTCCAAATCCATTGGGAAACCAGCCTGGATTGCTGTGGGTGGGTGTATCAAAGTCTCCACATGGCTGCACCAGTGCAAAAATCACTTGTGGAGATATTTGGACCAGTTTTGTGAGAGGGGAGACCAATCACACAGGGTTTAGTCTTTTATCCCGAACAGAGTGAAAAACTAGGTTTTTTTAATCCCAAAGAAACTAGGTTTTTAGTCTGTTTGGGATAGAAGACTAGTTTTATTGCCCTAGTCTGTTGTAGCTGGGGTTCAAAAGGCACAGTGAATTAATCAGTAAATGATAAAGAAATTACTGCTGTATAATGTGGGAAAAATGGCGTTTCTGGTCAGTTCATCACACGCTGTTTCTGTCACTGTTCAGGGAGAAGAGTCTTTTCCCTGCTCCAGCCCGGGCTCCTCTCTCCATGGATCACATCTCCCTGCCAGGACCCTGCTCCAGGTGGGCTTCCCATGGAGTCACAGCATCCTTCTGGCATCCCCCTGGTCCAGGGGGTCCTCCAGGAGCTGCAGGTGGATCCCTGCTCCCTGTGAACCTCCAGGGGCTGCAGGTGGATCTCTGCTGCCTGTGGACTCTGTTTTGGGTTTGCTTGGCCAGGCTTTGGTACCGGGGAGGGAGCTGCAGAATGGGTTCTGTGAGCAGCTGCTGGAAGCTTCCCCCATGCCCAGCAGGGCAGTGCCAGCCGGGTCCGGGACGGACCAAGGCCGAGCCCACCAGAGATGGCAGTGACGCCTCCGGGAGATGGGATTGGAGAAGGGAAAATAAAGTTCTGGCAAAGGTGGAATTGCGCTGCGAGAAGTGAGGAGTGAGAGCAGGGCAGAGGAACAGCCCTGCAGAGCCCAGGGCAGCGCAGGAGGAGGGGCTCCAGGCCCCGGGGCCGAGCTTCCCCTGCAGAGCCCCGAGCCCTCTCCCGTGCCGTGTGTTCCCAGTCCTGCAGTGCGAGCTCACTGTCGTCTTCCCATCAGGACAGCATGGAGGGTCTGGAGTCTTCCCAGTCGGAAAACTCTTGGCCAATGGACTCTTGGTCTTGGGACAGCTCTTCGGCAATGGAGTCTTCCCAGTCAGTCAGTAGTTCTTGGCACTTACTGAATTTTCTTTGGAACTGCCCTTCCATGCTGGATTCTTTCCAGCTGGGCAGAATTTGGTAGCTTCTGCCTTTTCCTTGGGACTGCTCCTCCTCGCTATATTCTTCCCAGTCGAAAAACTCTTGGCTGAAGGAGTCCCCAGCGCTCACCGGTTGCAAGGGTTTGTCCCAGGTGTTTAACCGACATCATCTCCCCACTGAGACAGCTCTTCCTCATTCCCAGTGCAGTGGCAACTCGTTTACTCTTTAAATGGAACCAAAAATGCAGAGGGTAAGATGTAAATAAAATATAAATATGTAAATAAAATGTAAATAATGCACAAATCGTATGTAAATAAATGTAAGTGACATGCAAATCAAATGTAAATAAATGCAAGGAACATGCAAATACAATGTAAATAATTATAAATAAAATATAAATAAAATGTAAATAAAGTGTAAATAAACACATCTGGCACCTTCTTATGATTTTTTTGCTAGGTTTGGATTCTACTGATTAAAACAACCCCTCAAATCCCAGGATCTGCTCATCAGAGGTGACGAACTCCGCTGTCACAGGGCTCAAACCACCTCACAGATCTGGGATGGCAAAGGATTTGGCGCTCCAGAAGTCTGGATGTGCACGAATAGAAGACAAGCAACGAGTGCTCACATTCTGCATGTTGTTGAAGGAGTAGGAATTGGCTGCCCTGGGAGTCGGAGCGTTCCCATCGGCCTGCCAGGGCTCCTGATGCACTTGCTGGGATTCCAGCCCTAACCCCATCCAGCCTAGTAGTTGATATGTGGTCAACTTCCAACATTTTCCAAGCTTCCAGGTCTCTGATCTGGCAACGGGAAGTAGCTCTGAGCTATTTCCCATCTGGATGCGTTTTATGGCTCCTGACAGTTCTGATCAAGACTTGTTGAAATTTATTCCCCACAGGGATTTTTGGGTTTGTCTAGATGTCTGATTGGTGTGTTTGCAGCTGGCCTGTAGGCCTGGAAAGGTCAGGATTCTCTGGGAATGGGCCCAAGCCCAGACATACAACACCTTCCTGCCAGGTGAGGACTCAGTTGGAAAAGCCTCTTACAGGAAAACTAAGGCAAGAGTATTTTCTTCCTTCAGGTTTAGAGATCTGCCACTGTCAGAAGGTTTAAAACAATCCACCTCCTTTCAGCTCTGTGCCTGAGCCTTTCCTGCCTTGGATTTCCCTGCCCCTACTCGGTGCTGGGCTAGTGGAAGGTGTCTGTGTCCAGGGCAGGGGAAGTTTGGACTAAATGATCTTTAAAGTCCCTCCCAACCCTTAACATCTGGTGATTCTTATGATAATTACTTGTATTTAATACCGATTTCTTGTAGCTCTGAGGGGCCATGAGGGTGCCTGGGGGGTGATGACCCTTTGAAAGGGCAGCCTGAGCATAAATCCCAAACCCTGACCTCTGGTGCCTTGCAGCCCCGCTGACCACCCAGAATGACAGAGAGAGGGCAATGCCCTGGAGGGGAGTGGCTCCAGGTCCGGGGGAAATCCCACCAGCTGGGAGGGTTTATCTGGAGAAGAGGAGGCTCAAGGGGGACCTCATTGCTCTCTGCAGCTCCCTGACAGGAGGGGGCAGGGAGGGGGGGTCGGGCTCTGCTGCCATGGCCCAAGGGAAAGGAGGAGAGCAAATGGCCTCCAACTGCCCCAGGGCAGGTTCTGATCGGAGATTAGAACAGCTTTTCCCAGGAAGAGTGGTCAGACACTGGAGTAAGCCGGTGGTGGGATCTCGAGGGAGGGCTGCGGCAGCATCGCCGGGAGCCGAGCTCCATCTGCCGGGAGTTCAGCGAGCCACAGGAGCCGCGGTGCCCGGGGAGCCCTTCCCGGCTGCCCCGCTGCTGCGGCCGCCGCTGTCACCCCGCTCGCTGCCTCCCCGCGGCCTCTGCCCGGCGGAGAGGGGATGTGCTGCCCCCTCGGCATGAGGGGATGCTCCCCCCGCCTGCCCCGCGGAGATGGAGAGGTATTTTCCTGATCCAGGACCTGGAAATCACGCTGAGTCACTATTTGAGACATAGGATTAAATCGTAGAGTCAGAGAATATCCTGAGTTGGGAGGGACCCTTCAGGATCATCCAGTCCAAGCCCTGGCCCTGCCCAGGACACCCCAACAATCCCCCCTGTCCCTCAGAGCGTTGTCCAAAGGCTCCTGGAGCTCTGGCAGCCTTGGGGCTGTGCCCACTGCCCTGGGGAGCCTGGTCAGTGCCAACCACCCTCTGGGGGAAGGACCTTGTCCTGAGATCCAACCTGCCCCTGCCCTGGCACAGCTCCAGCCCTTCCCTGGCTCCTGCCCCTGCTTCCAGAGGTCGGCAGAGGTCGGAGCTGTCCCTTGGGAGGAGCTGCAGCCCCCACTGAGCTCTTGCCCTCAGTCCCCTCTGGGCTGGACAAGCCAAGTGCCCTCAGCTACTCCTCATAAGGCCCCTCCAGGCCCTTCCCCATCCTCATGTCCCTCCTTTGGACACTCTCCAACAGCTTTACATCCTTTTTATATTGTGGTGCCCAAAACCCCCCCAGGACTCGAGGTGAGGCCACTCCAGCACAAAGCAGAGCAGAGCCCTGCACTCTCTGAGCTGTATAACCTAAAAGGACCCACTGCCACCCTCTGACCCCAACACTGTTAGCACACCCCTTCTGTACAGTTTGTGTTTAACATTTCAAGAGAGTGTGGTAATAGCCCAGATTTTTATGTTCCCAGGGCCCGTGTCCATGACAGTCACGGCCTCCACCTCTTTCCCCTGTTAAGTCCCTCTGCTTTCCAACAGGGAAAAATAATTTCTTCTTCCATCCACCCCTGCTCAGCTATTCTCCAGGAAGACCTGAGTCAGATGTTTGGTACCTAAACCAAATACCTGAGGAAGGTGGGGAAGAAGGAGACAATTGCTGGAGGGAGACACACAGTTACTAAACCAGCCTAATGTAAGCAAGATCTAAAGCAAGAGTTCAAAGTTATTAAAACTAGGGGAAAATGCCAAAGAAGGAAATTCTTCTCTGTTCACTCACCCAGCTCCGGAGCCAATGGAACCTGCTTCCCCATCCCTGAAAGGTGATTTATGGGTGTGTTTTTAAACTGCAGACAACAATAACAACAATCTCCTCTCCGTGAACTTTTTCATCAGCTCAGAGCGCAAAGGGCTTCTCAAAGATCAGTGTCACTACTCCCGTGTGAGGATGGGCACACCCAGGCACAGGAAGGAAGGGGTTTTGCTGCAGCAAGCGAAGAACTCGGGGATAAATCCTTAGTCAGGTACATTCTGTGCCGAGATGCATCACTCAGCAAACAAAAGTCATGAAGCTCCATCCACGGTGTGTGTGAGCAGTGGTGCAAATGAGAAAAGAGACACTTGAGGAGTTGGATTCTGAGAGATCTGAGCAGTCCCCGTGAGAAAATGAGGTTATTCCCCTCCTTGCAGCATTTGCCTCCTTTAGCATCACAGAGGAGAGCCTAATTCCTGGGGTGGTTTACCTCAAAAACGTTTGTTTTGGCAAGGATAGAAAAAAAGCATTCAGGACTTTTTGTTTTGTTTTGCTTTGTTTTGTTTTTCTTTTTTTCCCCCAGCTATTTACAAATTCCCGTGCTGGAAGGAGAAACCACAGTTTGGGGACTCTTCTTGCACCTCTTTAACAGACAATGAAAAACCTCATTCTCTTAACAGAGCTGGTTTTTTTTTTCTCCCCTAGAAGTTTTTCTGTTTTCTAGTTGCAATAACCACTTTATTGCAGGGAAGGATATCAGATGGGAAACCTAATTTTGCTTATTTAAAGCCCCTCTTCTCCCCCAACTCGCTCTTCCCTCGTGTGCAGCTGTGTCACTGAAACCACGAAGCTTCTTGTGGGAGGCAAATCTCAATATCCCTGTAGATCTCGCTGCAAAGAGGCACAAAAATCTCCCTCATAGAAGTGACTGGAGGGGTCTGTCTCTTCCACCCACTCTTTTCTGAGTGCTCTGCAGTTGTGAAAGCCTTGAGAAGTGGCAAAATTCACCACTCCCAAAGAGGGAACCCAAGGAGTGAGTAATGCCTCACATCTTTAATGGAACCACGCTGGCTGAATGGACACTTAGAAACTTCCTGGACACACCACGTGGTGTCTGCAGCAGAATTAAGGTGCGTGGAAGACTTTAGAAAGCAGAAAGGACACAAATATTTTATGGCAGGTGACGCGGTTAAAGACCCAGGTTGCTTAGGCAGAACAAAGGGATCCCACTAACCGAGTCAAACTAATGGGATCACACTTGGAAAAGCAGAACTATAGGGTGAAATATCTGCCCTTCTAATACCTCAGGGCTGCAAGGTGACCCAGGCGAGCCTGTGGGATCCCAGCCACAGTCTGGACAGCATGGAAAAGTAGCCAAAAATCCCTGTGTAGGAAGAGCTTGATTTTTCCAAGAGCCGGGGCTGCTTGGAGGTGCTTCTGCTCAGCTGTGGTTCAACAAGCTGACTCACCCCAACCATGTCACTGCTGCTTCCCACAAAGTGAGCATCCTGGAAGGCCCAGGGTTCCCAGCTTAGCTGGCAGGCTGCAGCCTCTGGCAGCCAAGATCATTTTGGTGTCATGATTTTCCAAAAGACACCACAGAAGCTTATTTCAGGAGCACACAGGCAGATGTTTGCCGTGTGCAGAAAGTTTTGGCTCTCTGTTCACACAACAGGACAACTGTTCTTCCTCTGCTCCAGCCCCAAAACTGTAAAGCCCATGGGATGGACACACTGGCTGGGATCACACATCCCACAGACTGACTTCACCGTGCTCCTGGTCTGCAGGGAGCTGGAGAAGTGTCAGAGACACGTGTGTTTGGGCAGGGAATAGAACAGGAAAAGACAGGGAAGACTTGCTTCCCCCTTCTGAAAATGTAGCTACTGTTTTACAGGGTACAAGCCAATCAGGAAACGTTCCCGTGTGAAATAACCCAGATTTCCTTGTTTCAGAGCACAGACATGTCGGAGAGGAGGGGTGAAGTTTGGGGCTTCATGCAGGGATTTTGCTATATGAGTAAAAATTAACTGATTTTCAGCCAATTTCAAGGGACTTCCATGCCTAGGATGCTCATGCAATATGAAGATATAGTGGGCACTGGGCTCCTTGGACAAAGGTCCTATAAAAAAGGTGGAGGACACTGGAATATCCAGCCTGGGCTCTGTGGGATGAGATCCAGTGTCCCTCAGGTGCCCACCTGCCAAGCTGCCAGGGCTGGGACACCTCGTCCCTCTGATGTCCCTGCAGGTGGCAACCAGAGCTGTTCTGAGCTCGGGGGAACAGCACAGGGAGGACATGGAGCTGCTGGAGAGAGTCCAGAGGAGGCACCAAGAGGATGCGAGGGCTGGAGCAGCTCTGCTGGGAGGAAAGGCTGGGAGAGCTGGGATTGTTCAGCCTGGAGAAGAGAAGCTTTGGGGGGACCTGGCTGTGGCCTTCCAGGGCCTGAAGGAGCTCCAGGAAAGATGGAGAGAGACTATTTCCAAGGGCTGGAGGGACAGGACAAGGGGGAATGGCTTCCCAGTGCCAGAGGGCAGGGATAGATGGGATATTGGGAAGGAATTCCTGGCTGGGAGGGTGGGGAGGCCCTGGCACAGGTTGCCCAGAGAAGCTGTGGCTGCCCCTGGATCCCTGGAAGTGTCCAAGGCCAGGTTGGATGGGGCTTGGAGCAACCTGGGCTGGTGGAAGATGTCCCTGCCAGTGGCAGGGGTGGCACCGGATGATCTTTAAGGTCTCTTCCAACCCAAACCAGTGTATGATTCCACGAACTGGGAGGTCTTGCTCCTGAGGGGAGGTGGGACTGAGCATCCACAGGAGTAAGTGTTGTGGGGCACGCTCAGGTGTCAGAGAGCTCCTGAGGAGCTGGACCTGCAGGCTGCCCTGGACACAGGCTCTCTTCTCTGCTCACGGGATGTGTCAAGTGTAAGGTGATTGTAAGATTGCCATCTAAGCTCCCCCAGAAAAACTACAGATGTTCCTGTGTTTGAGGCATTTGAAAGAAAAACAGCCAGAGGCACTTTTTACATGCTCCAGGAAATTCTCTATCAGCAGGGAACAGGTCCTCTCTCTTTTGACAGCCTTCCTTCCCTAAGGAAGCAGCATTTTCTGAAGCCCACAGAGCCAGACCTGCCCCCCTCTCCCTGCTCTCAAAGCAGCCCATGTTTTAAATCTGTGTATTAGATTTTCTTTCTAAATTGTTTTATCCTCCTCTTGAAAACCCAAACAATTCCCAGACAGTGACTCGTGCTGACTAATCCAGTCTGGGAGACTTCTAGGTGTCCCTGTAACTTAAAACCAGAAAACAAGCTTCCTAATTCAGTAGCTAGACATTCCAATGGAGACCTGCAGGTTCTGAGCTTTTATTTTCCTTCTCCTCAGGGTTAAACACGCTTTTATCTCCACGGTTCCTCCCTCCCCCAGCAGGCAGGAGTTGAGATGAGCTGTAATTCGGACATTCCTTCCCTGCCTACACTTAGAAGTTCTGTTCCACGGGGCAGCCCAGTGGCAAAGCTACTGTGAGCCCTCAACGAAGGCAAACAGGGAGGAGAGGTGTTGCCTTCCACGATAAGAAAGGGGTGCCTGAAATAATAGTTGAGACATTCCCCAAATCACTGTAATGAAGCCCAGTGATGAAAAAAAAAAAGATACAGGGCCACGGAAAAATTGTATTTTTGGCCCATTTACAGTGCTGGGCTGAGTCATGTTTTAGTCATGTCTGGAAACCACAGGGCCATTACAAGGCCTTGCAGTCTGACAGCCGCAGCAGGGACAGACTTCTGAGCTCTGAGCAAGGTCTGTCTCGGGGCAGATAATGGAGTTTATTGTCTGTGCTGTGAGCCGGGATCCAGCACTTCCCCTCAGAAAAAAAAAGGGATATCACTCCTGGATGCTGCACTACGAACCCAAGCTTGTCTGGCCACCGAAAAGAGGGAAAAAGGCGACCCTCCTGGGTTACTTCTCCAGGCCAGCTGAGTTGCAGGGGATGGTGTTCAAGGAGCTGCTCTTGCTCCCAGCCCCGGCGCTTCCTCATTGCACAAACCAAACAAAGCCGTGCGGGAGCACACGCAGGACAACGGCCTCTGTAATTTAAGGTCATTAAGAGCCTCGTGTGAAGTGCCACAAGAAGTCAACAACATTTTGCATTCACCCCGCCAGCCCCTGCTCTCACAAACAGCCGCCTCCAGCCCTTCGCCTTCATCACCTTCGCTGCCCTTCCCTCTCGCTCCCTGTCAGCAGCCCCGGTGCGAACCCAAACTGGCCTGGTGGGGTCACCTCGGGTGCTGGGGGGTCCCAGGACAGCCCTGTGTGCCCGTGGGCACTCAGCTGCCCCTTTCCCAGCTGCCCTGGGCAGGGAGGGAGGCGGAGGGGCCGGAGAAGGAGCTGCCCGCAGTTCCTCCCTTCATCCCACACCGAGCTGGAGCGGCACAACCACTGTGGAAACGGGTGGCTTTGGGGGCCCGAGGGACTCCCCTCAGCCCAGAGGAGAGCTGTGCTGCCAAGGCAGACACGGCCTTTCCCACAAGGACAGGCAACGGGATCCATGGATGTGGATAAAGCGGCCGTGGCAGTCTGACGCCTTCCCTTCCTCTGCTGCTCTGTCCTCCCCACAACAAATATTTCCGTTGAGATGCCCTTGGGCGTCATATTTTTGGGGTTTGTTTTGACTGTGGCTATTTGGGGCTTCTTATCCTGTTGGGTTAAAGCGAGGAGCAAAACAGATAACGTGCTCTGCTTCGTTCATCATCCACCTCGGAAGGGCTCTTGGGTGTCACAGGGGAAGGAGAGGAATCTGTAGGGCGGTTCCTGCAGAAATGTAAGGGCAATGTTTTGGGATAACATGGGATTGCGCTGGAAAGAAATGTTCAGGTGGCCACACTGAGCAGGGTAAGCAGGAACCACATCGAGGGGCAGGGGAGTGTCAGTGTTTCTACCTCCAAAGAGGCACCTGATGCCTTGGCCCTAATTTAAAAAAGATAATGTGAATTTTCATTTGGGAGATGGAGGGTTTCCCTACGAGTTGTCAGAAGAAAAATATACCTTTAATAGTTTGCTTTGTAGCTGGTTTTTCACTTCACTCAGAGAAACAAATGAAATATATATATAATATATAAAATATATATATGTATAATGTATATATAGTCATATATTATATATAAAATATACTACAACCTGGGCTAGTGGAAGGTGCCCCTGCCCATGGCAAGGGGCTAGAACAGATGATCTTTAAGATCGCTTCCAACTCAAACCATTCTGTGATTCCATGATTATTGTGTAGAAGGATACTACTGAAAGCTTCTTCAATATAATGAAATATGTTGCGTAAAGGCCAGTTTTAGAAGATTTTATATCTAAATATATATATTCCAAATGAACTTCCAATATTTGCTCCATTTTTTCCCTCATTTTGAAACACTGCACACCCATTAATGTTTCATCACACAACTGCTTCATTTATTTAAAGAGGAAACAAACAATTCATAAGTCTTATGACCTCAAACTGCCTGTTTTGGTGCTGCTGGAGGAGGGTTCAAACCATAAGCGTCAAAAAGGATCCAGTCCAAGAAATAAAAGATGAAGGAAAACAAGAGCTGTAGATGAACTTGAAATACGGAAATTGAATCAAGAAGTCAGGGATATAATGCAATTATTGGACTTCTGCACCTGCAAAGTCTCATTTCATAGAATCCCAGAATCCCAGACTGGTTTGGTTTGGGAGGGACCTCGAAGATCATCCCATTCTACCCCCTGCCACGGGCAGGGACACCTTCCACTGTCCCAGGTTGCTCCGAGCCCCATCCAGAATTTCCCTCCTCTTTTGGTGCCCTGTTGTATTGCAGGTCTGTCACCAGGTTACTCCCCAGCAGGAAAACACCTTTTTGTTAAAGCCCCAAGAAGAAACCAATGCACCTAAAGAAAAAAAAAATAGGGCACCACGTTTCCGTTGGTGTGAGTGACACTCTGTCAACACCCTTTTCCTGGTGGCTCCTTTTTTTTATCTGGAGAGGGTTGTTTTTCTCCCTGAGGAAAGAATGCACCAGGCCCATGTGCATACTTGTCAAACATTTTATTTGTCATTCACACTAATTATGATACTGAATTTACAGAGGAAACTGTGGTACAAAGAAAGAAAGAAAGAAAGAAAAAGAAAGAAGGTCTTCATTAGAACTAACGCAGCAGTCCAGCTGCCCTGGGTGTAGTTGTAATGAATTCTCCTGTGGTGCTGGACACAGCCATCCCTACGGACAGCAAGAGTCTGACCTGGCATCCAGAGACTTCCTGCAGTGGGGGAAAAATCCACTCTATTCTCTTTTCCTATCTGCTTCCCAAAAAAACCCAGCAGCCACCTCTTCCCTCCCTCCCTCCCCAAGAGGAAAAATCCCCTGCGATCAACTTTGCCCCCTCCCAAAAAAAAAAATAAAGCCAATTTCCACGAGTTGGTGGTTTCCCCTTCTGGAAATGTTTGTTCAGTGTTGAGGGAAAATGGGGCTGTTGGGGAATGGGGCAGCATCTGTTTTGTAAACGCAGCCAGAAAATGCTGAATAAGTCTCCTTTGGGGCCATTCTGACCGGGGGTGTCCCCTGCTGTGTCCTCACCACCTCACCCTGGAAGTTCAGCTTTTGTTTTAAAGGAGAGACGGAACCGAAATACCACGAATAACCCGCAGATTTTCCGCACGTTCGTTTCTCCCCTCCCACAAAAAAAAAAGTGAAGGATGGTGGATAGAGACCATGCTATAGCTGTTTACAAAAGTGAATAAAATGTAGTTCGTCTTGAAGCCTAAAAAATAACTCATTGGGAAAGAAATAAGTCTCACTACAGTATTTAAGCAAACACAAAGGCAAGTTCATTAAAAACACGGAAAACCGGAAAACAACAACAACAACAACAACCAAAAAAAAAAAAAGGCAGAGCAATTACAAGCACTAAATATTTTGCTATGAAGCTTTTGAAATCTATTTACAGACATAAATACAAGTAACTCTGTCGATGCAACCCTTTCAGGACAAGGAGAGAAATGCCGAGTGGTTGGTACTGACCAAGCGAAGGTTAACAAAAATAAAAATACCCAAACATTACGAGGCAGGAAAACGAGCGAGCGTTTTTGCTCCGATAGAAAGAAGAAGGATCCACCTCTCCCTGAATCTTCAAAACACACCCATGGAAAAGGTCACCCAGAAAGCAGAAAGGAAGGTTTCAAGAGTGCAGGTAACTGGGAACGCTTTGGCAGAGGTTTGGAGGGAAGGGTTTCTCTCCCTCCCAGCAGAGAACTTGGCCTAATCCTACAAATCCAGCCCTTTTGTGGTGAGGATGCACTTTGCATCCGCCCATCCTCAGACTAAAGCTCCTGGAAGGGAGCAGGAACTCTTAAATGAGCACAAATGTTGTTGGAGAGGGAAATATTTGGCCTCGGAGCCGACGAGAGCCGGGCCTTGCGTTTAGTTTGACACATCTGGACAGGGAGTTGTGCCTTGTGAAAGGAACACCCAAGCTGACAGCCAGGACTGCCATGAGCTCTGTTTTGGGAGGGGAAGGCACCTAAAGCACTCACTGACTGCAACAGCAGGAGCACAACAGCTCTATTTTTTTAATCCCATCCAGCTACCGGGGTGATAAAACTATATAAATATATATATTATATATATATATATAAAAATACATACTTATATACTCTGATTTGGAGATGTGAATGGGGGAAGTGCTCTCTCCAAATGTCCTTTTTCTGGCTGCTAAGAGCTCTTAAGATATAAGAGGAACAACGTGAGGGCATTTTCACAGCCTTGAAGATCTTTGCTGTCCTTGGTGGGTCGTGGAGTGGCTACAAAAATATAAATTTGGGTAAACTGTGGTTTACACAAACACTGAAAGCCACAGTGATTGACCAGATTAATTGCCAGGGATAATGAACTCAAAGTGTCCTCCCTCGAGAGGATGATGCTTCGTGCTGTGCTTGACATGCACAGAGAGGTGGGACTCCAAAATTGAGTTGCTTGAAATTACCCCAAGGGAGACAGTGGGAAATCCCAGGAAAGTGTCAGTAAGACATGAGATAAGTGTGGTGACCAGCTCTGTAGTTCCTCACCCCCTTCACACCAGGGAGAGCAAAACTGAGCTTCAACTTAAGGACAAGTGTAGCAAAAGTGGATGGGGAGATGTAAAAAATGTTCAGTATAGGGTCTGATCTCCAGGCTGAGGGATGCCAACTCTTGGATTCTTGGGAATCCCTGATCTTTGAGTTTCAAGAGTGGGTGGTCTGAAATACGGGTGGCTAGAAGAGGCAAAGGGCTTCAGCAGAAAGGAGGTTGTGGTGACCCACAGGCCTGGGAGTGTGGTGACCATTGACCTCCCTTTGGTGACCACATCAATCTCACTTGGGTGACCACAACAACCTTCCTTTGGTGACCACAACAACATCACTTGGGTGACCACAACAACCTCACTTCTGCCACTGGGCTGAACTCAAAGAATCATGGAATGGTTTGGGTTGGGAGGGATCTTAAAGAGGATCCTGTTTCACTCCCTGCCATGGGCAGGGACACCTTCCACCAGCCCAGGTTGCTCCAAGCCCCGTCCAACCTGGCCTTGGACACTTCCAGGGATCCAGGGGCAGCCACAGCTTCTCTGGGCAACCTGTGCCAGGGCCTCCCCACCCTCCCAGCCAGCAATTCCTTCCCAATATCCCATCTATCCCCGCTCTCCTTCAGCTTAAGGCCGTTCCCCTCATCCTGTCACTCCATGCCCTTGTGGAAAGTTCCTCTCCGAGTCTCCTGGCCATAGCAGCCCTTCCCTCCATGATGAGGCCTCTGGCTCCTCCGAGCTCCTCTCGCTCCTCTCTGGGTTCCCCTCCCAGCACTTGGGTGGTCCAGTCACAAGGCAGATGTGGGAGCTGTAATAAATGAAGATTTTAATTGCACAGCCACCGAGAAGGTGTGAGATGGATTCTGCACCAAGAGCTACTGTTGAGTGATGAAGGACTTTTTGTTTTTAGGCTACTGAAGAGGGGAGAGTCCAACTGTGGAAATGCCACAGCAGGTAAAGTCTCTGTAATTCTGTATTCAGCAAGGTTTTCAGGCTTCCAAAATATATTTTTAAGTATTCTGATATAATTTCCATGTTTTCTGCCTTTTTTTTTTTGGTTCAGAGCAAATGCTGGGAAATTATAAAGAATATCCCACTAAATGAGAAGCACAAGGCCATGGGTGTATTTTATCAGAAACGATTTGGACATTTGCTGGGAATCTCTTGAAACACTCCCCATTTTCTGCACAAAAAAAAAATGACCTTATTGACAAGGTAAAGTCTTCAATTCGTAACTTTTCAACACCAAAGTGCTACTGCATCTGATTTAAACAAAGAAGCAAAATCATATACATATATCAAAAAAAAAAAAGAAAAAAGAAAACTTGAAAAACAAATGGTTTTAAATAAATCCAGCTGTTTTGCTGCCTGCAGCCAAGGATCTTTTTAATTTGAATCCTTTTAACTTTNCTTTTTTATTTTTTTTTTTTTTTTTTTTTTTTACAACATCAAACACTGATCTGAAGTCCTGCTTTCAAATACTCTCTCGAGTTGACCTGCAATTGTTTCACTCGTTTAAGAGGTACATTAAATAACAATCAGCTCATTCGGGACGCCCACGTGTCAACACCGGCAGTTTGGGCTTGGGGAGTTAGTACAGCAACTGCCCTCAGACCAAACCCTCCGATAAAACAGTGGCCTCACATAAAATAAACTTTACAGTGACACCTGATGTGCTCGCGCTGGGACGACGGGCAGCGGTGACGGCTCCGAGCCACACGTGCCGTGAGCCTGAGCCTCGGGGAGCTGCTGCAGGACACGGCCTTGCCCACACCAGCTTTGCTCTCCCTCGGGGGATGGTGGTGGTCTTTTCTAGAGCTTTCCAGACGGGCTGGGCAACCCTGCTGAGCGATTTCGTGCTCATCTCTTGCCCAGCAGGCCGGGACGTGGCTTTAGCGCCGCACAGAAATCCTGGCTCTGCTGAGCCGGGAGCAAATCTCGCACAGACGCCGCCAGAGCCAGGACTTCGCCCTGGCCGAGCCTAAAATGAACCATGGAGTGGTTTGGGTTGGAAGGGACCTTAAAGACCATCCAGTCCAACCCCCTGCCACGGACAGGGAGCCGTCCGCTAGCCCAGGTTGCTCAGAGCTCCATCCAGCTTGGCCTTGGACACTCCCAAATATGAGGCAGCCACAAATTCTCCTGGCAAACTAAGCCAGGGCCTCACCACCCTCAAATTTGCGTGTTGGCTTTCACTTCTGAAGGGCCAGGAGGCCACCACTGGCACTGTCAGGAAGCCCAGGCAATCCCGGGAGCAGACCGGGGCCGTATAGATGTGTCTTCAATTAGGGAATTTTGGATCTGCCTTATGGAATATGTACATCCTGATCCCTGATCCTGAGGGTCACCACTGGCGACAAAGGAAAAGCATGGGAGGAATAGGGAGAGATGACTCCACTGAAATTCCCAGGGATTTTGGTACCTTCCAACGGGAATTGGGCACCTCAATGCTTTTGAGATTGAGCTGAGGAAGATGAGAATGAGATAATTGTAAACAACTTTTCTAGGTTATTAAGAGGTCACTTTACCCATCGTTATCCAGCCTTTTTCCATGTGATAAATTTGACTTTGGCTGCTACCAAAAAAAGGCAATTGCTGATATTTTTTTTTTAATATAGGCATATTTAAATAATAATAGTATCAACAAATAAGAAAAGTCTAAATATCAAGCATAAATATCAATGAACTCATCAAAGAAATACAGTAGTTGAAAATGACCCAAGGCTGTAGCCGTTGTGTTAAAAAAAAAAAAGAAGTCCAAGAGATAAAAAGTTAAATTAACTCATTGAAAAAGGGGCTGATTCTTTCAGTTGACAAAGCAAGAAAGAAGCGAGCGTGATTAAAACAAAACAAAAAAAGAGCAAAATCTTTTGTTTTTGCAATTTATAAGGTGCCAAGAGAAATTAGATGCAAAGCAGGATGAGCTGCATCCTAAAAAAAACAAAAACAAAACCCAAAAAACCCAAACCCCAAACAAAACAAAACAAACAAACAAAACCAAAAACCCCCAAAAAATCAAAACCCCAGCCATAAAAAATTCCATATTCTTTGGAATATACAACATGGTTTAAAAAACCCCCAACAAAACAAAGCAAAGAAAGAATGAAGTCCAACATATAAAACCTGTCATTCACAGCATTGCTAAAACAGGAGCGTTCACAGTTTCCCTCTGGGAATCTTCCTATACTTCCTTACAGTTAAAACGTCCATAAGATGCAGTAAACTCAACTATGGTGGTTTTTTTTTGGTTGGTTTTTTTCTGTTTTGGTGTTTTTTTGGGATTTTTTTTGGGTTTTTTTGTTTTGTTTTTTTTTGGGTTGTT
>VZRE01001318.1:26110-38805 GCA_013396775.1 Cephalopterus ornatus
GGCCTCTCCAGAACCTTCCCCATCCTCGTAGCCCTCGTACACACCCCGGTGGATCCACCCAGGCCTGAAGACACCCTTGCTCAGCAGGACCAGCACAGTTAAGGAGGGCAAACAAACACCTGCCAGGCACAGGAGCTGGGTCAGTGGGACACAGGGCACATTTTGGCTCCCAAAGTTGTTATTGATAGCCAAGGACAGAAAGAAGAGCAACTTGATCCAGTGAATGGCATCCCTGCCCATGGCAGGGGGTGGAATGAGATGATCTTTAAGGTCCTTTCCAACCCGTTTTGGGATTCTGTGATCCCATGAGAGGGACAGGTGTGTTGCTTCCTACTTTGAAGTGTCTGCTTCCTCAAAAAAAAAAAAAAATCACATAGGAATAGCATTCCAGGACTTCATTATGTCCCAGTGCTCAGGATCAGTTTTACAGACAAAAGGATGTTCTGTGAGAGCTCAGGAGCTGTGCTGTGGTTTTGACCAAGGTCTTGACCCATCATCTTGTGCTCTGAGTGTTTTAGGAGTTCTTAGAATTCTAGAATCCCAGCATGGTTTGGGTTGGGAGGGAACTTAAAAATCATCCCATTCCACGCCCTGCCATGGGCAGGGACGCATTCCACTAGCTCAGGTTGCTCCGAGCCCTGTCCAACCTGGCCTTGGACACTTCCAGGGAGGGGCAGTCAACAACCTCTCTGGGTTAAAAAGCCCTGCTTCCTCCAAAAGAAATCGCTGCCGTGCTGTCAGGCACTCGGAAGCCGTAAATCAGCAAGTTTCAGAGCGTGATTCACAGCACCAGCTCAGGCTGCTGCTTGAGGTCACCGAGCAAAAATCACCTTCCCATTTCGATACAACAGACAGAACAATCCTCACCACGCTGCCTGGTGAAAGAAACCCCCCACAAGATTTCTGTAATACTGCTCAGAAAACGCTGCATTAAAAGCCCGGACCTGGAAGCAGAGCACGGGTCCCGCGGTCCCTGTGAGCTGCCAGGGAAAGCGCCGCCGGGGCCGCGTGTGCCCGGGGTGTGCGGGATGCCCGTGGAGCACAGAGGGAGCCGGTTCTCCCTGTGTCACTGCAGGTCAGACACTGCTGCCTGCTCCCAGCCAAGAGGCTGCGTGGCCAAATCCCAGTATGATACAGCGTGTTCCTGGAAGCCTCGGGAAGGAGCAGCAGGATGTGAGTCAGTCGCCGTGGCGGGGGATGGCGGCGGAGCCGGCAGCGAACCGGGAGGAGCAGGTACACCTTGGATCAGCCAGGCTGCCCCCATTCCCAGCTTCCCACTGGAGCAGGTACACCTTGGATCAGTCAGCCTGCCCCCATTCCCACTGGAGCAGGTACATCTTGGATCACCAGGCTGCCCCCATTCCCACATTCCTACACTGCCACATGGGCCGCCTGCAAATCCTCTCTCCTCACTCACCCCTCTGCCCCCAAAACGACACCTGTCTGCTTCCGACTGTAACTATCTGGACAAACTACCTCCAAGAAGGAATTTTTCCCAAGCCAGGTTCGGGGAAGAGGAAGGAGCCGGCCCTGAGTGCTGAGCAGCCAATTAGCCGCTATTTGTGTCAGTGAAACCCCCCCCCATGCTCGGCGGGGCGAGCATTGCGACACCGCTGCTGCCGCTGCCAGGCTTTTTTCTCGAGTTGCACAAATTTCTGTCAGTCACAACCCATCAGACCCCGAAAGCCTCACAGCTTTGCAATTCCTCCACCGTCCTGGCAAGTGCCTGAGAGGCAGCAGCTGGCAGGAGACACGGGCTGAATGAAAGCTGGGATTAGTTGAGCGGTGTCGAACTCGGAGGCAGAAAAGGAGAGAGTGGGATCCGTAATTGCTTTGAAAGGCTTTTCTGAGTCTGGGTTTTGTCCACCTTCCCCTCGCCTCTTCCCCTGGTCAGATTTGCTAATCTTTCCAAGGGGAAGCAGTTTTTACGGTGTGACTTTCCCTTCCTTGGAGTGCAAGGCAGGAATGGTCTTGACCAGACTTGTTCGTTCCCAGAGG
Source organism: Cephalopterus ornatus (assembly GCA_013396775.1). Classification (NCBI taxonomy): domain Eukaryota; kingdom Metazoa; phylum Chordata; class Aves; order Passeriformes; family Cotingidae; genus Cephalopterus; species Cephalopterus ornatus. The sequence continues at coordinate 28,109 of VZRE01001318.1, forward strand.
TGTCTTGCCTAACAGAGGAAATGGACTGTGAGCACAGTAACGCTCCGTGCACTTCTGAGCTCGGGAGAAAGATGCCTTAAAACTTCGGTTTGGCGTTTCCTCCTTCCCTTCCCCTCTTTGCCTGTCTCTGCCTCTCTTCCCACTTGCTGACCTCCGAGCCCCGGCGGCTCCAGGTGAAGGAATGGGAAGCACAAGGGATCAGGAAACTCTGGCGGGGGAGTCTGACCTACCCTCCCTGAGGAGCAAGGCACCCAAAATGACTCAATCTCCCTCCCTCCCTCGGGACCCAGCAAATCCTCGGCCTTAATGCAGGACGGTGGAAAGGTGTGTCATCCCCCAGCAGCTGAAAGAATTAGTCAGGAGCTTAAATAAGGGGGACTTTCCAAAGGACAGGCTCGCCACCGGCCGTGGCAGCACCACACAAGGCTGGTGTTCTCGGACCTCGCGGCGCTGGAACACGAGGAGCTGGAAAATTACAGAGCAAACTGTAAAATTCCACCAGCAGCTCCTCTGCCCAGCAGGGTGGTTTCCCTCCGTGTGCCAGGCTCTGGAAACCGGTGTCACCCCACGGAGCCACCTCCCAGGGCAGCAGCTGGGAGAGCCACCGGAGGTGGGTGCGGGCTCTGATTTGCCCCCAGGGAAAGTTTTTTCAAAGCCTTCTAATTTCCACGGGAAATTTATAGGGGATGAGCGTTTCCCCCCTCTCCCCGTGGCCTTGGGAAGCCCTTTTTAGATTGCTGAAAGGTCACAGGGGTTATTCTGCTGGAGAACAACGGGGACAGATCCGTTGTGTGTCTGAAGTTTTAGGGTGGGGAGGTGGGGTGGAAGAGCCACCCGAATCCCCAGATATTCTCTGGGAGAGGGATCTCTGGCAGTGACCTCCTACCTCAATGTTTGCTTTCATTTTATTTCAATATTCCTGTGGTTTTGTGGGGCGTTGCAGAGGCTGGAGAAGTTCTAGAGGCATTTGAGCCTCTAAAAAACCCTGTGGGATAGGAGAGTGAGGGAGTTTCTCCACACTAAGGCATCGCACTCCTGAGAATAAATAAGGAAATATCAGCCTCAAGCAGAAACCTTTCAAAAAAAAGGTTGCTGAGGCTGTTTGTTCTACCTGTGGTGGTGCCTATATGAGGATTTTTTTTGCCAGCTTCTCTTCAGAAAGAGGTGGCAGGGGGAGGGAGAAAACCAAACAAGTGCATCCCAGTGGTTTGTTTGAATTCCTTCACTCTCTTCACATCCATGTCAAAGGAAGTCAGTGCTCCCATGACAGCAAGACACCTGGAGATGGTACCAAAGGCAGCAGGAAAAGACAGCTGTTCCAGCTGCGGATGTTTTGGGGAGAGAAGGAGGAGAATGTGTATCCCTCAAGTCTAACGCTGCCTGGAAAACAAAGAGCATTTTAATGCTGGCAGCGGGCTGTGGGGTGCCCTAAAACCCTGCCGGGTCTCCTCGCCCAGGTGCTGCCGGCAGCAGGAAGCACAAGGCAGCTCCAAAGCCCGAGCTTTGGGAGCACTCGGATTTCACAATCGCCGCGTGCGCTGCCCCAGCAGGTTGGTGCAGAAGCTGCTCACACGAAACATAACCCACGACTCCTCCTGAGTAAGCACCCTCCTCCCGGGCTGGCGTCACCGCGCCTTTGGAGAGCATGATGGCATCGCGGGCAAACTGCGGAGTCTCCGGGTGCCAGCGACAGCGCGAGCTGGAAGGCCGAGTTTTGCAAATTAAGGGTGCATTGTTCTTTGTCTGTGGAGGTGTGAGTCACGCCGGGGAGCTGCAGGTATTTGTTCGAGAGGGAGACTCCATTCCAGCAGCCGTCCTGCTCTCTCCTCCCGCTCAGCACCCTCCAGGAGCCAAGGCAAAGAACTCAACCTTGACCTTCCAGTGCTTTGGCTCCCCTGGAGGAGACGGGCCAGACTGGTGCCACTGCCCTATCTCCGAGTCCCTGCTAAAGCACAGACGGGAACAGCGGGAAATCAGCGGCACCTCAGGGACAGGCACCACACGGATGCCGGCGGGGAGCGGCCGTCACCCCGTGTCCTGTGTGCCCAGCCCGGCGGTGACACGGGGCTGTCGGGACAAAGCAGGCACAGGTGTGTGCATGTGCCTGCACACCTGTACACACACACACACACACACACTCCTGTCCCTGCTGCCCAGCACTGCGGATTCCCTCCGCAAGGAGAGAGAGCAGGCTGTGCTGCCCTGGGAAGGGTGTATGACCCACGGGGACCTGCACAGGGGCCTCATGGGGGAGCAAAACCCACGCCTAGACATCAAATACTCCTGAGTCTGGAGAGGGAAATCACCTGAGGACTGTGGGGGCTTCCCCTGACCTGCTGCCACACTCTGTATGACAAATCCTGCACCTCTGCTTCTGTCCCCTCTCCAGCCTCCTGCTGCTCCAAGGTCCCACACCACTCTCTCCTCTTCCCCCTTCCCTGACCCGCTCCAGGTATGCAAATACCTCCCACCTAATTAACTCCTCGATCCTCCCGCTGCCCCCCCCCCGAGGAAGGGTATTCCTGCCATCCCCATGTCAGCAGGGAGAGCTGGTGCCTGCAGGAGGCTTTGGTTCAGCAGAGCACTCAGGGCTGAGTCAGAGCACGTGAGAATTACCTGGTGTCACCCCAGCAGGGAAAGTTCACCTGGAAAAACAGCTTGGGGGAGACGTATCTGCTTTGTGCTGGTTACCTCACACCCTGAAAGCAGCCTACCTGAAGTGCTGGGCCCAGGCAGGGCACAGGGCTCAAGGAGGAGCAGTAAATTAGCCCATCTTGTTGCCCTGCAGCTGCTTTCAGGCTGCCCTGGGCAGGGAAGTCATGCCCTGCGAACACAGACACTCAGCTGGGCTGTTAATTGTGTGCAAAGTGCTGTCTCCTGCTGTCCCAGCTCTCGGGGGAGGATTCATCCCACCCCAGAGATCCACAGTGGAGGTATCTACCTCTGAGCTACCTGTCTAGACTGCAGACTTTATTGCCAGCAGGGTGAAGCAGACACTTGTGGGGTGCAAGTGGTTTCACCCTAAGGGAGACATCCCAGCCGAGCCAGGAGGGTGAATCACAGCCCAGGAACAGCTGTTTTTCCTCCTTGATTGCAGAGATACCAGATGACTGTGTCAGACAGAGACACACAGTATACAGACGTCTAAAGTGAGGTGAAAAGGATCCCAGCCTGGTTACATCTCAAAAGATTCTCTCTCATGGGGTGAAGCAAGACCAAAGGAAATGGAGAGATGTTTCCTGGGCCAGGACCTGGAAGTCACACTGAGTCACTATTTGCAGACATAGGATTGAATCAGAATATCCCGAGCTGGGAGGGACCCCCAAGGGTCACCCAGTCCAAGCCCTGGCCCTGCCCAGGACACCCCAACAATCCCCCCTGTCCCTCAGAGCGTTGTCCAAAGGCTCCTGGAGCTCTGGCAGCCTTGGGGCTGTGCCCACTGCCCTGGGGAGCCTGGTCAGTGCCAGCCACCCTCTGGGGGAAGAACTTTGTGCTGAGATCCAACCTGCCCCTGCCCTGGCACAGCTCCAGCCCTGCCCTGGCTCCTGTCCCTGCTCCCAGCGAGCAGAGATCAGAGCTGCCCCTCGGGAGGAGCTGCAGCCCCCGCTGAGCTCTGCCCTTGGGCTCCTCTGCTCCAGCTGCACCAGCCCAGTGCCCTCAGCTGCTCCTCGTGTGGCCCTTCCAGACCCTTCACCATCCTTGTGGCCCTTTTTGGAAGCTCCCTAAGAGCTTTATATCCTTCTATTGAGTAGCCCAGAGCTGCACAGAGGTGCAGCATCACCTGCACGTTCCTAGGGCAAAACCTGCAGTCCCATGGGACTGGTCCTGGCAGGGGGTTGCTCATCCCCTGGTGCTCAGCCCCAGACCTGAAAGATCTTCAGTGCCACCCCCTGCCACGGGCAGGGACACCTTCCACTAGCCCAGGTTGCTCCAAGCCCTGTCCAACCTGGCCTTGGACACTCCCAGGGATCCAGGGCAGCCACAGCTTCTCTGGGCAGTCACGAGTTCATATCACAGTGAAACATCTCCGAGCTTTGTGCCTACGTTTCAAGACACTTGAGTCTGAGGCTGAAAGTTCCTTGGATGGGTTATTCCCACTGGAAAACCATTGCCTTACAAAAAAAAAAAAAAGAAGAAAAGCAGAGTTGAATAAGGAAGTCTCTGCAATCCACTGGGAGCCAGGGTGATAAAGGGATGACTGCAACATGGCCTCAGGTATCTGACAGGTTGCTCCTGATGATGTGGACTAATTACTCCGTATCTAAGTTCTTTGGCCTTACAGATAAACAGAAAGTCCTCATCAGTCTCTTCTTTTACACTTTCACTGCTCCCTCCCTCTTTTTCCACATGAAAGTAGTGGAAGAAAAAACTTGCTCTCTGGAGCTTACAGTCATTTTATCCCCCACAAAACACTGACCTTGATGTGAACTAATTAGGATTGCAATAGATTATTAATACGAGTGGGTAAGGTGGAGTTTTGTCAGTATAAAAGGGGCCTTTGAAGATAACAGCCATTTACACTTTCATGATCTCATCCCAAGTGCTCAGAAGAAAGCCTATAAACTAATAAAGTAGAATTCATCCAGGGGCACTCTCTGCACAGTGTCACCCTCCAAACCCTCATTCAGGAGGGCAAACGAAATCTGCTTGGATTCTTTTAAATTCCATCACAAATCAGGATTAAAACAACTTTTGGTAATGAGCAGATCTCTGATGATCTAAAGACACCCTGGTTCATTTTATTGACTTAGAGAAAGTAAGCGACATATCAAATGCAACCTTCATACTTTAACAGCTGAGGTCACCTTGAGAAAAATGATACCGAGCCCAGTGGTATGAAACCTCTCTCCAGAGTGCAGCTTTGATTTACAAGGTGAAGTAAGGTCTTCTTCATGTGAACATGTATCTGTAAAGTCAGTTTGACTTAGAACGGTGCACAGAGGGTTTTTTTTTTTAAAAGGAGGCAACTGAGAAACTGTTGCTCATTATGGCAACTGGACTAACCCAGACCTGTTGAACGCTCTGTTAAAGGATCTGCTCCCCTGAACTCTCAGGCTGGTTCTGAGGAGATCTGCAAAACCGAAATGGAAAATGAGTCAAGCCCAGAAGTATGTGCTGAAAGCCTCAACTCACTGGCTTGTCAGGGGCGTTCAGGCCAGAAATACATTTAAAATGCCGTTTAAGAAATGCTCTGCTTCCTTCCCGAGTTCCCTCAGCACTGCTGCGTGGCTCAGGAATGCAGGACCTGCTGCTCTGTGGCCACGGCCCTTGGGGTGTCAGCAGGACACCTCTCCTGAGCCCCTGAACCGGAGGGGCTGCAGGAGCACAGCCAGGGGAGGAGGGATTAAAAGGAAGGTAAAGATTCCACTCCGTGTTCGACCCTTTGAACCACAGTCGTGGGAAAGGCTCAACACACACCCTGGGCCCAGCTCGACCTGCCCATTGGCTCTGCTGCCCACAGTGAAACCTCGCTCTGCTTGATTTCATGGAAACATGGAATATCCCGAGCTGGGAGGGACCCCCAGGGATCATCCAGTCCAAGCCCTGGCCCTGCCCAGGACACCCCAACAATCCCCCCTGTCCCTCAGAGCGTTGTCCAAAGGCTCCTGGAGCTCTGGCAGCCTTGGGGCCGTGCCCACTGCCCTGGGGAGCCTGGTCAGTGCCAACCACCCTCTGGGGGAAGAACCTTGTGCTGAGATCCAACCTGCCCCTGCCCTGGCACAGCTCCAGCCCTGCCCTGGCTCCTGTCCCTGGTCAGAGCAAGCTGGTTCTAACTCTGAACGGCAGAAGGTACAGGCAGCAGGAGCTTTGAAGGTAAAAGTATTTCTCTCTGGTGTTACTGAAGATGCCAAGCAGCAGCTCTGCAAATCAACCCACACAGAACCCCTTTGGTGGTCCTTCCACAGCAAGGTGACAGAAGTGAGAGCCCTGAAGAAGCAGGAGAAGGGTTTGGAAAAGGCTGGGATCAGCCAGTAACACCCTGGACACACACTCTGGATCAGGGTGGTCAGGGAGGGGCTGCCCCAAAAAGGGGGACACACCTGTACTACCTGTCAGGGCAGCGATGCCAGGAGGAGAGCAGGGGCAGCCTGGGGATGTCCCAACTCCTGGACATGTCCCTGCACCTCCTCTTGGACAACCAGACAGAATCCCAGAATCCCAGAAGCCCTGAGGCTGGAAAAGCCCTCCCAGCCCATGGATCCCCCTGTGCCCCATGCCCACCTTGTCCCCAGCCCAGAGCACTGAGTGCCACGGCCAGGCCTTCCTTGGGCACCTCCAGGGCTGGGCACTCCAAACCTCCCTGGGCAGCCCCTGCCAAGGCCTGACCACCCTTTCCAGGGAGAAATTCCTCCTCATGTCCCACCTGCCCCTCCCCTGGCACAGCCTGAGGCCGTTCCCTCTCCTCCTGTCCCTTGTTCCCTGGAGCAGAGCCCGACCCCCCCCGGCTCCCCCCTCCTGTCAGGGAGTTGCAGAGCCACAAGGTCCCCCCTGAGCCTCCTTTTCTCCAGGCTGAGCCCCCCCAGCTCCCTCAGCCCCTCCTGCTGCTCCAGCCCCTTCCCAGCTCCGTTCCCTTCCCCGCACACGCTCCAGCCCCTCCGTGTCTCCCTTCCATGACAGTCTCACCCTGCTCAAAGAGACCTTTGAAACTTGCCCTCTTGCCCCAAATTTTGTGTACTGAGTCCTGACCCTCATTTCTGGTTTATGCGCAGGTAGGTGTGACCACAAAGGGTGGAGTGAGGAATAACAGCGTTGAAGGAAAGCTGTAATCCTGTATAGAAAAGAAGTGTCAACACATGTCAAATGTTGCAAAATGTCCCGGTGTGGAAGAAATAAAGTAATTCCCAGTATTAACCAACAAACTGCTGTTGTGTTGCCAGGCCGAGGAGGATTCCTTTTTTGCACTGGGAAATGGGTGGTGTTTTTTACACAAATAACAGTTTTGTTTCACTTTCTGTATTAAACAACCAAAAAATTGAGCTCTAGATACAAAACACTTTCGAGGGGCTTGAAAAGCCCAGCTTGCCATGAACCCTTTCCAAATTCCAGCCTGTCTGCTCTGAAATATCGTGTCAAATTATTGTTCCCCGTTAGCAGTTCTAAACCTCTGAAACATCAAAAACTTTTTAGAAACTCAGCTAAACAAGGCTGAGCTGCCCTGAATGTGCTGAGCTGAGCACTTCTAAACAGCTGCGGCCCAGAGAGTCACAAGTCACCATTATGAGTAAAAGGAACTTTTTCCCATTTAAGAAACTAACTCAAAGCTAAACACGATCTGTAAGCAAATATTAAATAATTATTTAAATAAGAGTAAGACCAAACATTCATACATTTAATGTAAAAATCCAATGCAATGGCAAAAAAAAAAAAAAAAAAAGGTTATTGTAGATTATGGGCTGTTGGTTTGGTCACGGGGGAAAAAAACTTCAGAAATTGCCATAATTGAAATATTTTTCACACCTGCATTTCCATAATTTAAAAAATCGGCAACATCTGGAAACAACTCACTTGAATTCGACCAGAAATTACATATTTGCTGTTGTTGTTTTGCCAGAGAAACCAAACAGAAACCCCCCCCTTCATATATTTGTGCAGCTCTTTAATCTGTTTAAATTAAGATGCTGCATTACTCATTTTTTCCCCCGCCGTGATCCGAAAATGATCGTTGAGCTGCACTCACATCAGTCTCTCCTGCCAGTGAATTAAATATGAAAGGGTTTATTCCCCTGTCCTCCAGCAGCTCTTCCCCCATCCTCACGCCCTCATTTAGTCTGAATTTACAGATAAGCTGATGATGAGGCACCAGGAGGCAAACCCAGACAATTACCCAGGCAAATGTTTGAAGGATTTGGGCCCCGAGGCGAAAATGCTGTTTACTGAAGACTGAAAGCCCCGTTTCTACTCTCTACCCAGTGTGTCTGAACTCAGCAGTGCTGGAGAGTGGCCACCACTGGACTGGGAGAAGGTTCCTAAGTGGAGATAACATCGTGCTCCCGTCTGCATTTCATCACCCCAGGGCCTTTCTCTGGATTCTTAAACAAAGGTGTGCAAGTACCAACAGAAGGATCCTTTCCCATCTGCCTTTGTGTTCACTCATTACTCTGTTAATCATTTATTTTTATGCTCAAGACCACCCCAGCAAGGTGTAAGGGCAGATCCTCGGCTGGCCTGGTTAGTAGGGCGAAAAAAGATTGGCCAAAAAGGTGTGTTCTGGTCTAATTGTGAACCTTTCCAAACTCCCTGGACACGAGCAGGGCGCCACAACCTCGTGTTCTCCTTTTACCCCCTCTTGCTTTCCTGCTCAAAAAGGGGTTTGGAGCAAAGAGCGGAGATTGCAGTAAAAGTCATAGAAACCCAGGATCCCTGAGGCTGGAAAAGCCCTCCCAGCCCCTGGATCCCCCCTGTGCCCAATGCCCACCCTGTCCCCAGCCCAGAGCACTGAGTGCCACGGCCAGGCCTTCCTTGGGCACCTCCAGGGCTGGGCACTCCAAACCTCCCTGGGCAGCCCCTGCCAAGGCCTGACCACCCTTTCCAGGGAGAAATTCCTCCTCATGTCCCACCTGAGCCTCCCCTGGCACAGCTGGAGGCCGTTCCCTCTGCTCCTGTCCCTTGTTCCCTGGGAGCAGAGCNTCCTTTTCTCCAGGCGGAGCCCCCCCAGCTCCCTCAGCCCCTCCTCACAGGACTGATTCTCCAAACCTTTCCCCATGACTATGTAGGTTCTTTACATCAACACAGAAAATGCAGAGACACCGGCACGGGTCGGGCCTTCAGCCCCCGCCCCCCTCTGCCACCCGCTCTCAGCAGGGAGAATGACACACCAGAAAGGGCAGGAAAAGGTTATTAAACATTCCAGTTTCCAGAGGATGCACATCTAAGACATCTGTGCTGCAGAACCGGAGGAGGAAGAGTGGATGAGGGGAGACCATGAGGGCAAAGATGAGCAACCGAGGCCAGTATCTAATATTTAATCTAAACCTTCCCTCAGTTTGAAGCCATTCCCCCTTGTCCTGTCATGCCAGGCCCTCACAAATATCCCTCCATCTTCCTTGTAGGCTCCCTTCAGGTTCGTAAACATATTTTCCCACAAAGAAAAGAGGGACACGCTGCATCCCAGCGCCGGGAACGTGTCCTGTGAGGAGACAGCGTTCCCTCAGTCCTCCCTTTATTTTCTTTCCCTCCTTCGAAATGTGAAAAATAAGTGGTATGACGGCCTTTGGTGGGGATGTGAGCAACAAGGCCCTCATTGTCTCCGACAGGTGTGAGATTGGAATTGATTCAGCGCCAGCAGCCCCAGTATCAGAGCCAGCTCTGTGAGCTGAAAACATACTCCAGCCATCCAGCAATACCACTGCAGCCAGCCAGAGACTCAACAATTTAAGGCTTAAGACACACACAGCATAAATCAGCTGGGGATGTACCAGCCAACCGTCAGCTCCTTGGGCAGATGCCTGCAGACCGTCTGTGCTCATCAGACCTGGCCTCTTTCGGTTATTGGAAACATTTATTATTATTATTATTTTTTTTTTTTTTTCACATGAAGATGAGAGGCTGGGTGGAGCAGCCGGCTCAGGCACATTTACTGCTGCCCTATCTTGCCCCAACAGCCCTCCTTTGCTGGCTGGTTGGAGGGCAGCCCGTCTTGTAAAGTCACTTTATTCCAAGTGCAGGAGGGAAAGAATTACATCTCGGGGAAATGTTTAATGTACAAATACAAAAATCACATGGACGGGCACTCAGTTTGCACCACCCTCCCAAAACAAAACTGTTCCCTGCCACAGGAGCTTGGGAGGCTCTGAACATGATCAAACAAGCACAGGGATTAGCACAGCTGGCCTTGCTTGTCTTCCTTTCTTTTTCTTTCTTTCTTTCTTTCTTTTTTTCTTTCTTTCTTTCTTTCTTTCTTTCTTTCTTTCTTTCTTTCTTTCTTTCTTTCTTTCTTTCTTTCTTTCTTTCTTTCTTTCTTTCTTTCTTTCTTTCTTTCTTTCTTTCTTTCTCTCTTTCTCTCTTTCTCTCTTTCTTTTTCTTTCTTTCTTTCTTTTCTTTCTCTCTTTCCCTCTCTTTTTCTCTCTTTTTTTTTTTTGTTTGTTTGTTTGTTTTGTTGATTTTTTGTTTTGGTTTTGTTTCTTTGTTTGTTTCCCATGGATGTTTTCCCTTCACTTTTCCAGGGAAACCACATTTTCACACTCTCTCCTCTCTGCCTTTACTTCTCTCACCTGGCTTCAGCTTAGTCCCTGCTCTAGGTCAGGCCTGGTTAGTCACCCCGGCGAGGGCAAGAGAGGGCAGTTCCACCTGCAGCTCCTCCCTGCTGGCCCAGGCAAGGGGAGAGGGCTTGGCACAGACCACCCTGGGCACAAGAGCCTGGAACAGACACCCAGATATGGCTTAAAAACTGCAGGAGCTGAGGGAGAGCTTTTCCAAAGAGTATTTGAGGAGGAGGGGTAAAAATATCAAGAACACAGGGGTTCCATTTGTACCTGGCGGGGGTGTGAATCGGCACATCTTGGGTTACACTCGCTTGAAATGTCTCCCTCTCTTTTCACAGAACCCTTCAGATTGGAAAAGCCCTCCCAGCCCATGGATCCCCCTGTGCCCCATGCCCCCCTTGTCCCCAGCCCAGAGCACTGAGTGCCACGGCCAGGCCTTCCTTGGGCACCTCCAGGGCTGGGCACTCCAAACCTCCCTGGGCAGCCCCTGCCAAG
>VZRE01001318.1:38853-65876 GCA_013396775.1 Cephalopterus ornatus
GAGCCACAAGGTCCCCCCTGAGCCTCCTTTTCTCCAGGCTGAGCCCCCCCAGCTCCCTCAGCCCCTCCTGCTGCTCCAGCCCCTTCCCAGCTCCGTTCCCTTCCCCGCACACGCTCCAGCCCCTCCGGGTCTCCCTTCCATGAGGTTCCAGCCCTGGGCCCAGCCCTGGAGGTCCCTCAGCAGTGCCAGCACAGGGGACAGTCCCTGCCCTGGACCTTTGACCGCTATTCCTGGTCCAGCCCAGGTTCCATTGGGCTCTTGCCCCCCTGGGCACACCCGGGCTCATGTCCAGAGGCTGTTGACCAGCACCCCCAGGGCCTTTCCCCCCCGGCCACTTTCCCAGCGTTCCTGTTCAAGTTGGCACAAGTGCTCACCTTTATAATGTGTGGCAGAGCAGCACTTGTTTGCTGGTGGATTCCTTCCCCCATGAACTAATTAATACTGAGTTCGAATTTGCAAACGGTTTTGCATGGAAAATTGCTCATGTTTATGTAGGTCCCAGGGATATCAAAGGGCCTGTTCTTTTGAGCAGTTATTCTCATGCTTTGTTGCAGAATGAGGGATCATTGTTTGGACTCGGGACTTTGAAAATTAAATATGCCTTATGCAATGAGAACTGAAACCAGCACAAATGTTACCTTGGCTCAGCCAAGCTGTAAATCAGCACTGCATTAATAAAATGAGGAACTGCTTTTCAAAAAATGTTGTCTTTCTTACAGGCCAAAGGATGGAGCAATTTACAGCAACTTGCTGTGTAAAGGAATTTCGGTTTCATTGTGTTTTGTTGAGGATGACCACCTAAATCTGATCTGCAAGAAGCTGAGGGAGCCTAAACTCACCAAGTCATATCTAAAAGCTCTGATAATTGTAGTTAAACATGCAAAAGGCCCAGAAAACTTGGGATTTCTCAGCCTGGAAAAGAGAAGCTTTGGGGTGACCTGAGTGTGGCCTTCCAGGACCTGAAGGAGCTACAGGAAAGATGGAGAGAGACTATTTCCAAGGGACGGAGGCACAGGACAAGGGGGAATGGCTTCAAACTGAAAAACAGTAAGTTTAGATGGGATATTGGGAAGGAATTCCTGGCTGGGAGGGTGGGGAGGCCCTGGCACAGGTTGCCCAGAGAAGCTGTGGCTGACCCTGGATTCCTGGAAGTGTCCAAGGCCAGGCTGGATGAGGCTTGGAGCAACCTGGGCTAGTGGAAGGTGTCCCTGCCCATGGCAGGGGGTGGCACTGTATTATTTTAAGGTCTCTTCCAACCCAAACCATTCCATGATTCCATGCAGAGGATGCAAACTCCAGTGGTTTATATTCTGATGCCTCTCTAGTGATCCAGTCCTGTTTTTGGGTATCTATCTAATCAAAGACATTCAAAACATCTCTTTTTGCAGATATCCAGGCTCCCTGAAAGTGCCTGAAGTTGAGCACCAAGTCCTGGAAACCCTCAGAATCACTGAGCCTGAGCTGAGTGTCAGACCAAGGAAGGAAACCTCTGAGACAGACCCAGACACTTATTGCTGGAAATCAAGCCCAAGCTGAAAGCAAACCCACCATTTTTTAATGGACCTATTTAATACGCTTCTGTTTTCCAGTGCTTTCAAGGGAAGGATTGTATAAGTAGGCTGAAAATGGTGAGATGGAGCTGATGGTCTGGTTGACTCTCTAATGTGCACTTCCTCAGGTAATTGATTGCCTCACCCAGCACATCCCGGCCCATTGTTCTCTGCCTGTGAACAACCTCCGTTTGTTGGGGTCATAATATACTGAATACACAGGGAAAACTTATAAATAAGTTTGCTCAGGGTGTAGTGTGTACTCAGTGGGATAAAAGGAGTCCTGTGAACCCTGCAACCACGTGGGATCATTAGGGAAGATCTGCTTTGACGCAACATCTTGTTAAAGGCACGACAGCGGGAGAGAGCAGGGACAGAGGGGGGCATGGCTGCACCTGGGGCTTTGAAGGGAGCCCCCCACCCTGTGGGTAAGTTCCAGAATCACTGAGGTTGGAAAAGAGCTCCAAGGTCATCGAGTCCCCCCTGTGCCCCATGCCCACCTTGTCCCCAGCCCAGAGCACTGAGTGCCACGGCCAGGCCTTCCTTGGGCACCTCCAGGGCTGGGCACTCCAAACCTCCCTGGGCAGCCCCTGCCAAGGCCTGACCACCCTTTCCAGGGAGAAATTCCTCCTCATGGCCAACCTGAGCCTCCCCTGGCACAGCTGGAGGCCGTTCCCTCTCGTCCTGCCCCTTGTTCTGACCGACCCTGCTCTAGTTCCACCCTCCTCTCCAGGAGATGGAGAGAGCCAAAAGGTCTCCCCCGAGCCTCCTTTTCTCCAGGAAATCCCCCTGGGGAAGGAAGCAGAGACTGTGCCAGTCCTCCTTGGCTGCCACGAGCACGGGCAACCTCCAGCAGATCCAGAGGGGTTGATTCCACCTCATCCAAACCTGTCTGCACCACCCCAGTGCACGTAGGCTCTGTACATCAAGCTGGGCTTTTCACCTCACCAGCAAGCACTGGAATCAACTCAGGTTCTGGTCTCCTTGTTTCCTCCTCCTTTGTTTTCTAGAGGGCAAACAGCTCGTGTGTCTGTGGTGACTCTGCTCCAACCCCTCAACATTTCAAGTCTGGAGATGCTCAATTCAGTATTTGAGGGAAAAGAGCACATTCAATTACAAAATCCAAGTGGCATCTTCTGGCACCTGGGCAGCACCAGGTGGATAATAAGCTGGTTTCAGTGGGTGTTTGTTTTTCGGGTAAGGAGCCCTTATTTATTTTTTGTTTGTTTTATTTACCATGGAAGGTAATTTGAGCTCTGGTATCAAAACATGTTATGTTCTGCCAAGAGGGGATTAAAGAGGAGAACGCTATGGAAAGAAACTGGGTTTGTCAGGAAAGAACTCAGAGAGATTTCATTTACTGGAGTTTTGCAATCAGTGCTTTTAATCTTCCTCACAATTGGGACATTCAAAGGCTGAGAATATGCTTTGAGGGCCAGGGGGGAATAACCCAAAAACTAAGGAGTAGCTGCCTCAAACACTGAAATGCTGTCGAACTGATGACCACGTGTTGCCAGCCAAAGTTCAGGATCTTAGAATCATGGAATGGTTTGGGTTGGAAGGGATCTTAAAGATCATTTTATTCCAGTCCCTCGTCATGGGCAGGGACACCTTCCACTATCCAAGGCTGCTCCAAGCCCTGTCCAACCTGGCCTTGGACACTTCCAGGGATCCAGGGGCAGCCACAGCTTCTCTGGCATGGAAGCACCTGCCTCTGGAGCAGGGATATTGGCTTTGGGTATCTCCTGCCAGGGCTGGAGCATCCTGGCAGGACGAAATTCCTACACTGGGTCAGGGAGCAGCTCCACTTTTTCAATGACATAATGGAGAAGGGACTTTAGCACCCAGGGGGTGGGAGATGATCCAACAAAACAACCCAGAGAGGATCCTTGTGCAAGTGAAAAACTGAGCAGGGGATACTTGTCGCGGCCTGCCGGCTCCTTTTCTCTCAGCAGTATCCATCAGCTCCTGTGCTAAATGGACTGATTAATGAAAAATAAAACTGCCTGGGCACGAGCTCCTAAATTTTATGGCTGCCTAAACATTCAGTGAGACAGCTAAAGGCATTTCCAAAGGCATCTCCACAGTTTTCACTGATTTCTCCATGGCTTAGGTGCTTGGGAACTACCGAAAATCACGCTAAGACACCTTTCTGGCTGTGCTGAGTTTTCCTAAATGCTCTGGAAAAAAAAATCAAACTCTCAATTGCTTCACCAAAAGAATCACAGAATGACCCTGGCAAAACTTGGAACAACATACAGATCTCTAAACATCTTAATTTCTGCTTGAAAACCTTTTCTTTATTTAAAATCATCCTAGAAGATGCTCCATGTGGAGGGGAAAAATAAAAAGGTGTGTGTTGGGGGGGAAAAGCAGAAGAAAAATTTGTGCAAGTGAAGATGTTGCTTGGGGACTGAGAACATGTTTGTTGCCTTATCTACTGCTTTTTTAATCTCAGGAAGTGCCAGGGAATTGGAATATGAAGATTGGTATCTTTTAAATATATCGACACTTGGAAATCTCGTGGATTAACCACCATTACATAACTCTTTCCATTAGTGCCTTAAGTTGATGAAAAAAGCTAAACAATTTCAAGCCCTTTATTTTTTTTTTTTTCCCCGTGAATGTGAGGAGCCAGGGGAGGCTCTTGAGCAAGGCTGAGGCCCTGGAGCTGGGAACGCTCCCTGGGTTTTGTGGGCAGGCATTGAGGAATTGGCTCCCTCACCTCGGGAGCACACGGAGGAGGCACAAACGTGTGGCTGAAGGGAATGGATCCTCGAGGGGCATGGAAGGAACAGCAGGATGGATTCCAGTCCTGGAGAGGCTGGAGCCTGCCCCAGAGGTGGGATTGATCCAGGGAACTGCTCCATGTGGGAGCTGTGAGCGCACTGGGAGTTTGCAGGCAAAGGTTTAACCAGGATAAAACAGAGCAAAGAGTTGAGAATCCCAGAACGGCTTGGGTTGGAAGGAACCTTAAAATAACACAGTTCCAACACCCTGCCGTGGGCAGGGACACCTTCCACTAGCCCAGGTTGCTCCAAGCCCCGTCCAACCTGGCCTTGGACACTTCCAGGGATCCAGGGGCAGCCACAGCTTCTCTGGGCAACCTGTGCCAGGGCCTTCCCCACCTCACAGCCAGGAATTCCTTCCACATATCTCATCTAAACCTACTATTTTTCAGTTTGAAGCCATTCCCTCTTGTCCTGTCCCTCCATCCCTTGTCCAAAGTCCCTCTCCAGCTCTCCTGGAGCCTCTTTAGGCACTGGAAGGGCTCTAAGGTCTCCCTGGAGCCTTTTCTTCTCCAGGCTGACCAGCCCCAACTCCCTCAGCCTGTCTCCATGGCAGAGGTGCTCCAGCCCTCAGATCAACTTAACAGCTCCTCTGGACTCCAGGGAGAAGATCCCAAATGTTCTCCTGCTTGTACTGGAGAATTAAATGTCCCCTGATGAGGCCAGTTGTGCGGAGAATTGATTGAATGGAAGAAAACACGAGCCCAGAGAGCATCTCCTGGGCCCTGCAGCCCAGCCACACCTTTTGTTCTGCATTTACAGGGCAAGATCCATTTTAAATTACATCTTTGAGAGGCTCCTGTGAGGCAGCCAGGGCTGCTCTGATGCTTGGGAACCACCTTCTGATTTCCAGGCTGAACTCATCGATGGTCAGTTCACAGGAGAACAACTTGTCGTTGAGCCAACACTGTCCTTCAGCACAAATGGTTCTGCTCCTTCCCTGATGCTGAACCTCTGCTGTGCTTATTGGCTGGAATTATGCTCCCTCTCTGCCTCTGTTTTGGCAAACTGAGTAAATCTGGCTCTGCCAACCCCTCCTTTGAAGCAAGGTCTCGATTCCTCTGCCTGCAATGTCCCAACCATGGTACCTCAAATTGGCCAAACTGGTGGTGGCCTTCCCCCTCTTCCTCCCGGGGGAAATATCCCAGGGAACAGAGATTTCTAATGCCAGGCAGAAGGAATTCCTAAGGCTGCTCCAGTTCCTGGGCTGCTCCTGGGTATCCTCACTCCAGCAGAGCACAACCAGCCCTGCAGATAAAGCCAAGTCTGGGCAGAGATGATGTGTCACAGGGACAGAATTTCAGCCCTGTCAAAAGGAGTCTTTGGAGGGGACCCAAATGGCTTCACAGAGTTTACAAATCCAATGAAGACAGGCCTCCTGCTGTGAGGAGCCTACTTCCACTCAGGAGGAAATGACTGAGTGGAAAACCATGGGGAGGGTCAGGGCCAAGAAAGAATGGGCAACATAAGTCATATATAATAGCTATATAATAACTTAAAGTTATTTGGTTCTATTATGCACATCTTTATAAGATCACAGAATCATGGAATGGTTTGGGTTGAAAGGGACTTTAAAGATCATTTAGTTCTACCCCCTGCCGTGGGCAGAGACACCTTCCACAAGCCCTGTCCAACCTGGCCTTAGGGATGTGGAGTCCACAGCCTCTTTACTGGAAAGTGTCTGGAGTTGGATTACCTTTAAGGTCCTTTCCAACCCAACCATGATTCTGAGATTCTATGAAACAAAAGGTTTATATATATATATCTATATATAGATATATATCAGTTTCTTAGTAGGGGGTGTGAGAAAGGAGGGATTTTCCCTGAGAGTGGACTTCATTAGACTGAATGCCATAGGAATTGTTCTGTGAGTGCTAATCCAGCTCACGTGCTCATGTGCTCATCTCTTCAGATGCAAACTGGTTTGTGACATGACAAATTAGACCCCAGGATGGGTCTGCAGCTCCTGACACTGTGCTCCTTAAAAAGGAAAACTGAACCGAGTGGAGGTTACTCATGGTGTTATATAAAATTATTGTCTGCTGAGCAATAACTGAGAATCAAAGAAACATCCTGCACTCTCAGCAAAGAGATATTTCTCTCTATAAAAATTCACGCTTTTTTAAGAGAGCCAGTTGGATCCCTTCCAGCTGCACAGATCTGGTTTGCAAAATATTTTGGGAAAGCATCACAATTCCCATAAACTTTCTGTGATCTCCTGGTGGCCGTGGCACTTGAGCTCTGCGTGGCTCCAGGGTGGCTTCACCTCCTTCCTTTTCCCCCCACAGGAGCTATTTGGTGGCTGCTGGCATGGAAGGGAAGGGAAAGGAGAAAAACCATCTCTGCCTCTCACTCAGAGCAGGCTCCAGGAATGCATTCCCACCTGGACTGCCCAATCCAGGAGATGGACATCCATTAAAGGGGCTCTTCCAGTAGCAAAATGGACGTGACCTGGCTCACGGTGAGGAAACTCTGGGGGTGGAGAGAAGGGTTCCTGCACATCCAGAAGTGCTGGATCCGGGGAGCTCGGCAGCCCTGTCCATGCTGAGTGGAGATGACACTCTGGTGCCACCTCCAGCACTACTGCAGCGGCCAGGGAGCGGGAGCAGGGCTGGCAGGGAAGGGGCCAGGCTCAGG
The DNA here is from genome assembly GCA_013396775.1 of Cephalopterus ornatus. Lineage (NCBI taxonomy): Eukaryota > Metazoa > Chordata > Aves > Passeriformes > Cotingidae > Cephalopterus > Cephalopterus ornatus. The sequence goes on from VZRE01001318.1 coordinate 45,830, forward strand.
CAGCACTTGCTCCACATGTATTTTTGGTCAGGTGGTTAATCAAGTGGAAAGGGGATGATCACAGAACCACAAAATCACAGGATCACAGAACATCCAGAGTTGGAAGGGACTCACAAGGATCCCGGAGTCCCTCTCCTGGCCCTGCACAGGTCCATCCCCAAGAGTCACACCCTGGGCCTAAGAGGATCATCCAAACGCTCCTGGAGCTCTGGCACCTTGGGGCCGTGCCCACTGCCCTGGGGAGCCTGGTCAGTGCCAACCACCCTCTGGGGGAAGAACCTTGTGCTGAGATCCAACCTGCCCCTGCCCTGGCACAGCTCCAGCCCTTCCCTGGCTCCTGTCCCTGCTCCCAGCGAGCAGAGGTCGGAGCTGCCCCTCCTCTACCCCTCACGAGGAAGTTGGACCTGCAGTGAGGTCTCCCCTCAGCCTCCTCTTCTTCAGTTGAACACACCAAGCGCCCTCTTTCCACCAACGCTCCAGGCTGGCGACGAGGAGACAGAGCCATGTCCAAAGGGAACGTAAATATATCAGCATTTAACGTGTTACACAGCAGGAAGAGCTGGCAAAGCCCTGCTCGTGAGGGACTGTTGATGTGTCTTGGCAGGGAGCTACGAGCACATTAATCCAGACTCTCCAAAGTGCCCCCAAAACTGCATTTTGCGGCAGCACAACCCCGTCAAAGCCCAAACCCACGGCCTGCTCAGCTGACTTCAAAGTGAAAATACCCAAAATTGGAGCAGGACACAGCCAGGGAAGGAACAAAGCCATAGGAATTCCCTGGGTTTAAACGCTGCCCTTGACTCCCCTCCTGCTCCTGGGAAGCCTGATAAACTTGGGCTGCTTTTTGGTGGAACAAGATTACGATAGCAAGGACCTTGAAACGTCTCTTAAACAAAGCCTGTTGCACCTGGAGGAAGACAAAAGGCCTGGCTTGTAACAAAATAATCCCTCAGTCCTTGTGTTTCGGGCTAATTCAAAGAGCTGAGCTTGAAATGATCTGCCTTGCTTTGCTATCGGGGCTGAAGCTGCCGCTTCACTTCAAGACCTGTCAGCAGTTTTATGGCAGCCTCTTGTTTCCAGGGATTTTAGATCTGGTCATAAAAGTGTGGTCCCAGCTGAAACTTAACATATAAGGTTACAAAATTTGAGGGGAAAAAAGCGAACTTGGATGTTTTAAGGCTATAAAAGAGTAAAAAAGAACCAGAAGCGTGTAGCTTAAGGTGATTGCAGTGATTATTTCTTTTCCCTAGATGGAGAAATTGCTTTATTTTATTTTTATTTTATTTTTTTTTAAAATCTATGGGTAATTAATAAATCACCAGTTGAAACCATCCAAACTGTTGGCAAAGAGTTGAAAACATTCAAGGCCAGATTGGATGGGGTTTGGAGCAAACTGGGATAGTGGAAGCAGTCCCTGCACGTGGCAGGGATTGGACTGGATGGTCTTTAAGGTACCTTCCAACCCAAACCATTCCATGATTCCATGGACATTGTTTGGCCTCATTTGAAAAGAAAAAAAAAATCAGTTATTGTTATTCTTCATTTTTATTATTTATAACATATTTATATGTTATAAATATGTCATAATATATAATAAATATAAATATTAGTATAATAATATATACTACATGTAAACGTATTTACATGTTAAAAATTTAATATTATTTATATCATTTATATTATTTATAATTTATATTATTGTTATATTGCTATTAAGTGATCATAAACACATGTTTTTTGGGCTGATATTCCTAACCCCGCCACTTAGACATTTATTTATGCAATTTATTAACTCAGCTTCGACGGCTCCAAAAGAATATCCTTGGCCTTGGTGACATTTAAAATCTTTCTGCTGGCCCTGAAACAAATTGTGCTGTAAAGGAACCTTACAATCATATCTTGAGTTACAGATTGACCTACTCTGGTTAACATTAAAATTAATCATTTGGGCTGGAGTACCAAAAATTCGGGTTGGTGTTAGGGAGAAGCTCGACCATAGTAAATAGATATATTTATATTAAATATATTTATATTAAATAAAAGACTGCAATGGTTATGGAGGGCTTAAAAAGCACCTCAGCACGGCTCACATGGCTCTGCCTGTTTTCTTTTCCCCTCCGCACAGGGGAAGGGGTGAGCTGAGGTCGGAGCTTTGGGGGATTAAACCTTTCAAGGGAACAGGTGGACTTTCTGCCTCCCTCTGATATGAAAGAAGCAGAAAACTCGATTAAGGCAATTTATGGTCTCTCGACTTGCTGGAACTTGTATCCATGACACGAGAGGCTTTAAGCTCAGAGTCAAGACTCGGTAAAATAGGAAGTTAAAATTAACCTCGAGCCTTTTATAGGTGAAAACCTCAACAAATAAACAGCGGTTTAGTGGCATGGCAACCTGCCCCTTTAAATCCAAGAACTACCCTGAGAAGTCTATTTTTGAGTCAGTTTTGTTTTTTTAAAGGAAGATAGTTGGGCTTGGAGAGAATAGAGGAGCAACTTGTGATTCCTGCTGGTGTGAGTTAAAGCAGAGTTTAAGGCTACTGCTTGGAATTGGGCAATGTATGGGGGGTTCATGCCTTATTTTGTGCCTCTATAAAAACCACTTTGTGCTCTCTTCAGTCAGAAAGTTCCATTAGAAACTTCCCAGTTGTTTCCAGTTTCTGGAAGTGTTTCAGGATGCAAAGACGGGCAGAAAGATAAAGCAGTGAGATGTTCAGAAGTTCTCGTGGAATCACAAATTCCCAGAACTGTTTGGGTTGGAAGGGACCTTAAAGCCCATCCAGTGCCACCTTCCAGTGCCACCTTCCACTAGCCCAGATTGCTCCAAGCCCTGTCCAACCTGGCCTGGGACACTTCCAGGGATCCAGGGGCAGCCACAGCTTCTCTGGGCAACCTGGGCCAGGGCCTCCCCACCCTCACAGCCAGGAATTCCTCCCCAATATCCCATCTAACCCTGGTTTTTGTCAGTTTGAAGACATTCCCCCTTGTCCTGTGCCTCCAGGCCCTTGGAAATAATTTTTCTCCATTCTTCTTGTAACTTCCTTTCAGGCCCTGGAAGGCCACAATGAGGTCACCCCAAAGCTTCTCTTCTCCAGGCTGAACAATCCCAACTTTTGCCTCCCTCTCCCCTTCCTTGACCTGCTGGCCATGTTTGTTTGTAGCCCTCTGCTATGAAATTCAATAAACAAGAATAATAATAGTAAAAAATCAAATATCCCAACTCCCAAGAGGTCACACAGGGGATCAGCCCTAAAGCCAATTATACTTTGAACACCGAGGAAAACCCGTGCAGGGCCAGGAGTTGGACTCAGTGATCCTTGTGGGTCCCTTCCAACTCGGGATATTCTGTGATTCTGTGAAAAAATGATGGTGCTGGAGCTCTTTCCCACCCTATTCCCTTTCCCACCTTTCCCTTTTCCCCACTGTGAGAGGTGACCCTGAAAAGATGAGCCCTGGAAGTTCAAAGGCGACTGCAGCAGAGATGGTCCCAAACGAGGGAGCTTCAGTTTGGGGTTTCTTTTACAGACAGTGACCACAACCCTCAAGTTGCTCAATGGACAACACACATTTTGGAGCCAGAGGGAAAGGGAAACCAGGAGAACAGGAGGGTAACCACAAGGAAACCTTAGTGGTTCCGTCAGTGTCTCTTCCTGGGCTACATCCCCGGGGGAAACCCATTAAAATGCTGTTTGAAAAGAGCAAAGCAGAGCAGAGCAGCTGGGCCTGAAAATGTGGGGAGAGCAGCTGGGCATGAAAACCCACTGCTGGACAGGAGAGGGACTTCCACAGGGAGCCAGGGAGGAGGGATCCTTGGTGCTAAACCTGATACTCTGCTGAGCATCCAGAGTTCCCAAGAAGCTGAGGAATGTGAGTGTGCCACCGATACCTCCACCCACGTCGTGTCTGGCTGCTGAGCAGCCACAATAATATCTGTGTTTTCTTTTGTAGGAGCACAGGAGAGACCCAACGGGGTTCACTCTGCAAATCAGGGAAGTAAGAGACGAGATTGGGAGGGGCTGGGTTGGATCCTCCAGCAGGGCTGGCCATGGCTACAGGCAGGGAAGGAGCTGGATGTCCTTCTGCCTTCTCTTTGTGCTTTGCACGGCACAGGACAGTGTGTTCATCTTCAGTAGTAGAAATCAGTAGGTTTTAGTAGGTTTAGATTAGATATTGGGAAGAAATCCTTCCCTGTGAGGCACCAGAAGAGACTGCCCAGAGAAGCTGTGGCTGCCCCTGGATCCCTGGAAGTGTCCAAGGCCAGGTTGGACGGGGTTGGAACAACCTGGGCTGGTGGAAGGTGTCTCTGATTGTGGCAGGGGGTGGGACTAAATGATCTTTAAGCTCCCTCCCAACCCAAACCATTCCATGATTCTATGATGATTTGTTCCCCATGCGTCTCAAAAATACCTGAAAGCCAGCAGATTTGCAATAGATTTCACTAAACCAAAGACTTTCTAAACCTTAGGAATAAAAGGATGTGACAAGTCTTGTCTTAGGGAAATGATAACATTTTCTGCTTTCAAGAAAGAGCACCCTGGTCTTAAAAATTAATGCCAAAACAAGAACTTATTTTGATTCACAGAAACCATTCCTTTCCAAAACCCCAGCAGAGAACCCTGACTGAGACCATTTCATTCTGGCTGGAAGAACAGAGGAAGACTCCACTAGGAACAGCATCTGCTAAAACTAACGCTGTCCACACACTTTTTTGGGTGCATCCCCCCATGAACCTGCATTTTGACTGTGACAGCTGATGTTGAGTGACCTGACTCACTGCTCCCCGAGTTCCAGCTCATCCCAGGGGCACAACTGGTTTTAGCAGGGACAGACCCAGCTCTAGGGATGGCAGGGGACGTTCCAAGCCGGATGACTCGGTTTCATTGGCATCACTGAGCAAATCAGACTCCTGAGTCACCACTTTGCACGTTTTCATTCAAACAAAACCCACTGGAAAACCACCAGCCACAGAAATACATCCAGAGCAGCCTAAGGATGTCTCAGATGTCCAGAATCCTAAGGATGTCTCAGCACTAAGAGGTTGTTTTTGGGGGATGAAGCACTTCGCAAAGCTCTCTTTGCTGCTGGCTCCCTGGGAAAGGTCAAAGCAGGGTGTCGACAGTATTTCTCTCTAACCCAAGCACACTAATTGACAAATTTCCATTGGGAAACACACCTACACATGGAAAAAGGCCTGGCACGGTGCTTCTTTGCAGGGAAACAATGGCTTTTAAGGTGTCACAGTTGTGGCACAGGCGAGGACAACAAACACCAGGAGCTGCACTGAGCTGGGAAGAGAGACAGCATGGACCCCTTAAAATCTGCCAGGCTTTTAAAACCACCAACACGTGTCAGGAAACCCCTCTTTGCACTCATTAAAGGCTCTCCCTTGTGAAAGGCAGCCAAGGAGGGCCCAGAAGAGATGGAGGGACGGGGGGTCAGCGGTCAGCAGGCTGGGGGTGGGGGCGGAGGGGGGCGAGCAGGGGGAGGATTTCGGGTACTTACCCTGAATCTGACTCTGAGGCTGAGGGTTAAAAGCAGTGGAGTGGTTCAAGGAGGCTCGTGGGTTGGGTGTGGGGGCTGGGTGGTGTGGGCTGACCCTCATGGCCGTGCGACGCAACTGCTCCAGTTCGCTCAGGCGCTCGGAAAAGGACAAGCTCCCGGGCTTTGTCTGCTCATCTATTTTCTGACGATGTCCTATTGTGGGAGGGGGTGGGGGGAAAAAGATCAGAAAATCTCACTGGAACACGAGGTCTGCTGATTTGGTTTATTTTTTATTTTTTCCCCCCTGTTTTTTTTTAACCCCCGATCCGCCGGTAAAGTCTCTGCGCTGGGACTGTCTGAAGTTAAAGCTGCACCCACTTCTCTGCAGGAACGGGAGACACGAGTCATGCACTGCAACTGTGTTGTGGCCTAGTCTGAAGAACCAGATCCACTGAAAATTTCAGTGTCTTCTTACACCTCCCACAAGGAAGAGAAGGGGTTTCTAAAAGGAGGAAGTGTCAAGTGACCCCTGTGCTAAACCTGCACTGGAATAACTGCTCAAAAATCCAATCCCAGATTGTCACAGGGCACCATAATTAGACAAGTGCTGTGGGGCTATAAAATAACAAACCCAAGCACATCCTATTTTTGGATTCTTTTGCGGAGGCTTCACGGACAGGAATAGGAAATAAAACCCAGAAGCTGGAAGAGATGAAACTGGAATCATGAATCTGCATCGGGAGCTTCAGAAACGTGAGGTCCCACCAGACATCCAGCTCCGAGAGAGTAAATGCTGCATTTACAGCATCAGCCAGTGCAGAGGGGTCTTGGTCACAGCCACATGGGAATTAGAGGGTCCAGTGCTCCCTGGAGCAGCCCTTGGAGCACAGTTCTTATGACGCTTTGGGGGCTGGAAGGGGACAGGGAAGATGCTGGAGAGCCCAAGATGCAGGACAGCACTGGGCACATCCAAATTCAGCTGGAATGACTCGGGGAACACATTTCTGCCTGTTCCCTGTAGCTGCTCTCTGCACTGGGATCCTCTGTGTGTCAACCAGCAACCACAGGGACAGCACAGAGGGAGCACAGGAGGGATGTCCCATCTGCTGGAGCACTTTCTCCCCAGTCAGAGCACAAATCTTAAATCCTTTTCCCACTCTCTTCAGAGCTGATCTATGGTCACAACTGTGCAAATCATTCCTTTGTCCATTAGTTTCCAGCTTGATGAGATATCCTTCAAATTCCTTCTCCTGGAAGGCTGTGACACCAAGCTTTGGGGTGGAAATGGAAACCTCCCCCAGCAGGCTTGAGTTTGGTGGGATGTTGGAAATAGGGTGGGTCAGCCCCATTCCCAAATAGGGCTTTTCCTTCTGAAAGGTCACAGGAAAGAGCCCTTCAGCAGAAAGCCCCAAATCAGACAGGTTCTGCTTTCGAAGGTGCTCTCTCCAAATGCAGGGCAGGGTAAAAGAATCATCATGGAATCATGGAATGGTTGGAGTTGGAAAGAGCCTTAAAGCTCATCCAGTGCCACCCCTGCCATGGGCAGGGACACCTTCCACTAGCCCAGGTTGCTCCAAGCCCCATCCAACCTGGCCTTGGACACTTCCAGGGATCCAGGGGCAGCCACAGCTTCTCTGGGAATTCTATCCCAGCCCCTCATCACCCTCCCAGCCAGGAATTCCTTCCCAATATTCCATCTAACCCTGCCCTCTGGCAGCTTGAAGCCATTCCCTCTTGTCCTGTCCCTCCAGCCCTTGGAAATAGTCTCTCTCCATCTTTCCTGGAGCTCCTTCAGGCCCTGGAAGGCCACACTCAGGTCACCCCAAAGCTTCTCCTCTCCAGGCTGAACAATCCCAGCTCTCCCAGCCTTTCCAAAGGTACCGACTGTAATGGGTCTGTGAGGACATTCCCTGACCCCACCTGGATTTAGTCAATGGAGCAGCATCCTCAGCTCCAAAAATGTCATTTTCACACCTTCTGCTTGGGGACCTTCTTGCAGAGCAGTGGGTGTCATTGTCCCTCCTTTCCCCCCAAACCCAACCCATTTCTGCAGCTTGGATTTGCCTCAGGAAATCAGCTGCCTCATGAATATTCATGGCTTATCCCTTCTCCCCACTGGACACTGTCACCCCTGTCAGGAATACAATGTCAGTGTCAAATCTCCAGCCCAGAGGGCGAACAACTCTTTTTCCTACTTGTTCCCTTGAAGAAACAAGGAAACCTGTGGTGGGACAAGGGGGAATGGCTTTTAACTGAAAGAGAACAGGTAAGATTAGATATCAGGAAGAAATCCTTCCCTGGGAGGGCGGGGAGGCCCTGGCACAGGTTGCCCAGAGAAGCTGTGGCTGCCCCTGGATCCCTGGAAGTGTCCAAGGCCAGGCTGGACGGGGCTTGGAGCAACCTGGGATAGTGGAAGGTGTCCCTGCCCATGGCAGGGGGTGGCACTGGGATGAGCTTTAAGGCTCCTTCCAACTCAAACCATTCCATGATTCCATGGGAAGGTGGCATTATCCTTGGTTTCTGTGGAAGACGGTGATTTGATGTCTATCTGCCCCTGATTTTCCTTTCCTTGTTGGAAGACTTGCCCTCTGCAGCTTCCTCTGCATCTCCAAGCTGCCTGCAGGGAGGTGGCCTGTGCTGTTCCTGCCTCAACTCACAGCTCCAGCAATGACAAACTGGCGCAAAACTCCTAAAAACAACCCACCATGCCCTATTCCACACACCCCCACAGCACTGAATCCATCAACATTCCCAAAAATCCGGCTTCCAGTGCTGAATATCAGCGAATAAGCAGCAAAAGTTCTCTGAAGAGCCCAGTAGGCCCTTTCCTCCACAGAGCCCTCTTTCAAGCCACCCCAACAGCTCCATCAAGACACAGGCCCATTTTATGCACTAAAAGGAAAATGTGCATTTAAAAGCAGTTCCCAGTAGCTGCATTTCTAAAATTAAATTTTATAACTTGTCTTATGGTTCCAAATGGCAGTTGCTCGGCATTTCTTCCTGCTGCCAGGCCCTTTGGCACAGCTTGAACTGTCTCAGATTCCACACTGTGCTGTAAATTATCCCAAGGGGAGGGGGGGGGGGAGGAATTAAAATATAAAAAGACATATTATATAGTAGTGGTTTCATCATTAAAGAGACCCATTAGGGCTTCAAAAAAAAAAAAAAGAAAATAAAAGCAAAGAAAAAAAGAGGGAAGAAGCAAAGACAGATGAAAAGGACTTTTATCTGCCATTCTGGTTGGTCAAGAGCAAAGGCTTTGTTTGTCAGCAGTGCAGAGCTGGAAGCTGCCTCCAGCCTTGGGCTCCTGACCCGGGACTGGAAAGCCAACATGCAGAGTCATACAAGATGTGTAAAATACCTCATACATTTGGATTATTTTAAGCTTCAGCAGGCTCAGCCCAGGGCTTGCAGAGCCAAGAGCCAGACCCTTCCAAATCCATCCCCTTGATGTCATTTTTCCCTGATTTCAAATGCTCCTCAGACATCTCCTGCTTCTGGGTGAGGGCACGGATGCCCAGCGTGACCCCCTGCCACCTTCCCTTCCCTTCCCACGTGCCAGCCCCTGTGCCAACAGCCTCACATGGAGCTGAGCAGCAACTCTGAAGCCAACAGGACGAGGGCTGCTGAGGCAGGAATTAACTTCCCTGCTTTGTCTCGCTCAGGGACTAAAGTTGTGCCAGGCTGGCACACGACGCCGGGCCACGAAGCCCAGCCTGCTCTGAGCGAGCAGACGGTGAGCAGGGTAAATTAAGCCAGGCTTAGCATCCTCCCCAGGTCACCACAGGGCATCCTGTTCCCAGGCTGGACCCCTCCAAGCTGGTGGGAGAATCTGTGCCTGTCTCACACAATCCCTGAGGTTGGAAAAGCCCTCCCAGATCATCCGCCCTGTGCCCCGTGCCCACCTTGTCCCCAGCCCAGAGCACTGAGTGCCACGGCCAGGCCTTCCTTGGGCACCTCCAGGGATGGGCACTCCAAACCTCCCTGGGCAGCCCTTGCCAAGGCCTGACCACCCTTTCCAGCAAGAAATTCCTCCTGGTGTCCGAAATTCCTCCTGGTGTCCAAAATTCCTCCTAATGTCCAAGATCTCTCTGTACTGTGCATCCACCAAGTGAAATCCCTGCCCCCACCTGCCCCAGAGCATCCAGCTGAATTTTGGGCAGTGAAAGGGATGTTTGAGCCTTCACCCTCCTGCATGGAGCCTCCTCCACAGCCTGGGGGTCCCAGTGGTGCCTCAGCACAGCCAAGCTCTGTCTCATCCCTCAGGCTTGTGGAAATTCCACTCGTGTCATTGCACTCAGGGAAGAAAGACCAGGGCAAATAGGTTCCTTCCCAGGGGAACCCTGCTGTTGTTTTGGGGGGAATTTTGGGTGGGAAATACTTAGAATCAATGCCAGGCAATTGTCAACTCAAGGTGTATCTCCAAAAGTGGCTCTTCCCACCCCACCAGCCCCGATCAGAAGAACTATTTCAGCTTTCCTCCCATCCTGAGAGCTGCAGGTAGCACCAAGGACCTGCTTTGGCATGAAGCTCTGCAGAAAGAGAAGTGCAGGACTGTGTCAGAAAAATGTCCCAAACAGAAATGGTTTTCCTAAGCCACTCTACCTGCACAGGCAGAGCTTTGTCAGGGTGACTTGTATTTTGGTGTTCATTAGCTTTACTTTGAAGTTCCCTTCTAAAAACCTCGCCTAAAGAGCAGGCAGGATGTCCTCAGCTCACCCTGGAACGCCCAGGACTGTTATTATCCCCCTTTTATAGGTGGCAAACCCAATGACAGAGGAATTCGGTGACTTGCCCCCAGCCAGGCAGTGACCCTGCGGCCAACGCTGGTGACCACAGGGCCAGGCTTCCCTTTTCCAGGAGAGCAGGATGAAAAAGAGCAGCAGGAATGTGCTGGGAAGCTGGTTTGGCTCCGCTGAGCCGGCAGTTTGGCCACGAGGACCTGCCACAAAGCAGACGGGATTTTGTGGAAGTCAGTCCAACCTCCAGCTGTTGAACGAAGACCTTGGCACGGAGTGTACAGGAGACCTCTTACACTCCCTGTGTCCCCACAGCCTTTTTTGACAAGGAGAAGTTTGTAGGGACTAAGAGAGAAAAGAAAAGGCGACGTTCTTCCCCCTCCTTGGCTTGCAGGGTCGAGGTTTGAGGCACTGGAATAAACAGGACATCCAGCCAGCTTGGCTAAACCACAGGGTTTGGGGGCTTTGGGGCTTTTTTTTTTCTACCTTATCCCTTTCCAGTGCTGCCTCAGTGAGGTCAGGAGGGTTTTTTTGCATGGAATATTACACAGGGAGGGCAGAGGAAACATTGGCTTTCCCGATACTTCTACAACAACGCAACATGAAAGTGCTTTCCCCCTTTAATGGGAGGGAAATGCAGCTTTATAGACTCCAAGAGACTGTGGAGCACTTGGCTTGGCCCACAGCCAACTGGTTGGGGCTCTGGAAGCAGAAAAGACGGGAACAAAGTGCCTTGGAAGCCCCTGGGGCTGTGCCCATCGGGAGCTTGCTGGGAATGGCGGCTCGGTCTGGGATTCACACCGCGGTCAGCCCCACAAGGGCCACAGCAGTGCTCCAGGCTGCCTCCAGGTGCACAAAAAGAAACAGGTCTCCTACTTCAACCTGGTTTTTAGAGGTGTCATTAGATGCCTTTCGGGTTCAGAGGGGGAGAAGTGGGTGAAACAGAGGGTAAGGAAAGGCCTCACTACTCTCAGTCTGCCACCTGAAGCCAACAAAATTCTTGTGGGAGTCCAGGACCATTTTATAACCAAACACTGCTGGGATGGATTAATGGACATCCCTGCCCACAGCAGAGGGTTGGAACTAAATGATCTTTAAGGTCCCTTCCAACCCAAACCATTCTATGATTCTATGATTTTTTTTTTTCTCTTTTAATCGTCACAGGATGACTCCAATCTCCTGTCACCTGCTCTCATCCACTCAAAAATCCGACTACCATGACCCGAGGGAAGGGCTGGAGCTGAGCCAGGGCAGGGGCAGGTTGGATCTCAGGACAAGGTTCTTCCCCCAGAGGGTGGTTGGCACTGACCAGGCTCCCCAGGGCAGTGGGCACGGCCCCAAGGCTGCCAGAGCTCCAGGAGCCTTTGGACAACGCTCTGAGGGACAGGGGGGATTGTTGGGGTGTCCTGGGCAGGGCCAGGGCTTGGACTGGGTGATCCTTGGGGGTCCTTCCAGCTCAGGATATTCCAGGATTCCAGGATTTGGAGCTGGTGCCCACCAAAGGTTTGGGCTTGTGGGAGCAGGTGTCTGACAGAGGCTCGAGGCTGCTGAGCAGCCAGGCCAGAGCTCCTCAGCACAAGCACCGCAGGTTTTTCCTGTGTATTATCCATATCTTTTCTGCCCCCCAAACCCTCAGGTTGTACTTGCATGAAGATAATAAAGGGAATGTTCCTTGTCCTGGTTTCAGCTGCTCAGGGACAGGATTAGGTCAGCGTGTGGTAAGCAATTGGTTTTCTCGATTTTTGTTTCTCTACTTTGTTTCTTTTTTCTCTATAATTTCTTTCATTTCCATAACTTTCTCTCCTTTTAATTTATTTATTTATTTTTAATAATTTCAGTTATTAAACTCCTCTTATCTCAACCCACTGGTTTTTCTTTTCCAGTTTTCCTCCCCGTCCCACCAGGACTGAGCGAGCGGCCGCCTGGGGTTAAACCACGACAGGGGAGTTTAATTAAGCCGAGCCCTTTCTCCCTGAATTCCTCCCCCTCTCTCCTCTGCCCCCTTTTCCCGTGTGGAAATGGAAACTTTTCACACCCAAAAAGTGGATTATACACAGGAAAATGCAGCGTCTGGCCAGACTTTCCCAAAGTAGGGGGTGAGTGATGAGATCCGAGGGTTTAATTTAAGGAAAACTGCTTTGAAAGCACATTGGACCTCGATCCAAGCATCTCCTCTTTTCAGGGCTGTTTGTGTTCAGGCCCTTGGTTTGGCTCCAGCTCTAGTGGGGTAGAAAATAACCCATGTCTCATTGTGTCTGGGTAATAAAGTGCTAAACATTGTTTTGTGCCATGGAGCTCAAATTAAAGCAATTATTTTGTACTTAGTGAAGGATGGGAAGAAAATATACCCTTTCATATTACTCTAAGAAGTGAGCACAGTATGTTTAGTGCAAAAAAAAAGAATTCCCCATCTCTTGAAGTGTCCAAGGCCAGGTTGGATGGAACTCGACGCAACCTGGGCTAGTGGAAGGTGTCCCTGGCCATGGCAGGGGGTGGAACTGTATTATTTTAAGGTCCCTTCCCACCCAAACCATTCCATGATTCCATAAAATAAAGTATAAATCTTCTACATTATTACCAAGCTGAGAAATGCTTGAAAATCAACTATTCTGCTGGCAATAAAAGCATATTTATTTTGCTAACAACAGAAACGGAGCCTTAAGTGCATAAATCAGCATTTTCTTTCCCCCTGTGTGCACATATCCCAGATATAAAATACTTCACCCACTCTTTTTCCCTGATTTGCTATCTGCACATTAGAAGGATCAGCTTGGGACAGGGACAGAGCTCACCAGCCTCTTGTCCAGTGTGAAAAAATATAATGCAGAAAGTCCCTTAAAAAAGGAATTACACACACTGTAGGATATTTCCTTTTTCCTCAGTGAGAAACATCAGAGCTGTGGCGAGGACAAATAAAGTAGTTGGAGTTTCAAGTAGATTCATCAGCAATTCTCTATTTTTTGGCTGTTTTTCTCGCGTACTGGACAGCACAAGCCTCATTTCCAGACAGGAGGAACACCGTGGCAGACAGGATATTATCCTCAGCATTTTCATGCCGTGCCTGTAATTACCGGCAGGATCAGTGCTGGTCATCAGACCTGACCTGACTGCAGGCATGAGGTGCTGGAAGTGTGTGAATGAGGCTGGGAATGCCATGACTCGATGCCAGGCCGACTTCCAGCCACGCTGGGACACTGGGAAGCCCTTCCAGATGTGCTTCTCCTAACCCCTTCCCTGGCAAACCCTCGCCCCTGTCTGGAAAAATCTGCTCCTTGCTCTGAGGAACTGCAGACAAAACACATGTTTTAAGGCACAATTCTTCGCTGAGCATTTAATTTTTCCACTGGTCGCTCCAAATTCAGCGGGTGTTGAACAAGTGACACCAACCAGGTGACCAAAGACTGACACAGCACGTTCCCTGCTCTCCAGCGACTCCCTGCTTTGCCTGAGGGAATCCTCAGGCAGCTTTTCCCACCTTTGCTCGGTGTTCTTGCACCCTGAGCAGCTGGTGATTTTTCCCCCTATGTTTTAACAGTAATTAAAGAACATTTTGATGACTTTTTTTTTTTACTTACTGCTTCTTTGGAAAAAACGAACCCACACGGACGCTGGAGGTGGAGCGAGAATTGCAAAAAGAGGGAATCCCGCCCCAGAACAAGCCAGGGCAGGTGGGAGAGTCTGGATCAAGACCCTTTTGCCTGATATGTACCAGAAAATGAACCTCAGCTCACGGACTCACAGAACAGTTGGGGTTGGAAGGGACCTCTGGACATCATCCAGTCCAAGGCAGGGTCACCCAGACACAGGAACGTGTCCAGGTGGGTTTGGAATGTCAGCACAGAGGGAGACTCCACGACCGCCCTGGGCAGCCAGTTTCTTATTTTCTGCCCTAGTTGCAGGCTGAGAGCCCTTTTAGAGGCTCTGCTCTCCCTTGCCCCGACTGACTGTGAGGCCCCAGGCTCTTCCAGCCTGTGTCTCTCCCGCTCTTTCCCTGCCTCCTGATGAACATATGAGAAGCCTCACGTCCACCGCGAGGTCCCACAGCCAGAATAAGCAATCCTGACAAATTGTGCGAGGCAGGAAATGTGCTTCCTCCCCCTGCCCAGCTCCGCCAGGAGGTACAAACAAACAGGGATGCACAAGTGCATCTCCACTCAAACCCACGATTATTTTGCTTGCCGTGTATCCACCAGGAGGACTTCTGCTGAATCTGACAGATGTGTGCCCTCAATTTCTGCTGTGGAAGTGCAATTATTCCCTGGGTTCACCCCAGGAATTAGGTCATGGCAGCGAAGGAAAAGTCACAGAACCGAGCGTTAGGAGTTGGGAGGGAAGAAGTTATTCATGGAAGTTAAATTAGTCTGCAAAATGACACCCTTTGCTTTCTTTTCCCTTTCCCCCATCTCAGTGTAAACACTTTGAAAATCCTGAGCCCTTGACAACGTTTGAATGACTCCCAACTCAAGCATCACGTTGCCAAAAGCCTCTTTTGTTTCTTTAGAGTTTGCATCTTCCCACACGTACCAACGGCCGTAGGAATCCCCTCCAGCCCCGGGCTGAGACGTCACAGTTGGAGATATGTATGAAAGAGGAGGTGCAGAATGAGGCCCAAGCAGCCATCCAACAGCTCGGGGAGCAACCAAGAAAAATACAGGCACAAAAAAGGCACCTCTGTGCAAAGAAAAGCTGCAGAAACAGGATTGTGGAGCCGTAGAATATCCTGAGTGGGGAAGGACACACAGGGATCATCCAGCCCAACTCCAGAGAGCCCAGCAATCCCCCCCTGTCCCTGAGAGCGTTGTCCAAAGGCTCCTGGAGCTCTGGCAGCCTTGGGGCTGTGCCCACTGCCCTGGGGAGCCTGGTCAGTGCCAACCACCCTCTGGGGGAAGAACCTTGTCCTGAGATCCAACCTGCCCCTGCCCTGGCACAGCTCCAGCCCTGCCCTGGCTCCTGTCCCTGCTCCCAGCGAGCAGAGGTCGGTGCTCCCTCAGCCTGAGTGGGAAAACTGAGGGCTGAGAGGATTTGTCACCTTGGCAGTGCCTCCAAGGGGATGAAGGAAGAGGAAAGTGAGTTGCACAAACATCACAGCGTTGGAGGTCAAAGAAACAGCTCAGACAGAAACATTTCATCATGGATCTCTCCAGGCACTGAAAGGTCTCCGTCACTCAGCCTCAGACTGGGTTGAACAAGGGACCTGCAACTTAAAGGTCAGATCCTGTGGCTCAGTGTTTATGTAAACCAGGGGAATTTGGCAACACAAAAATAAATTTACTCCCCGTGGATACGGACCATTCAGACTTTGACAACTTCTAGCTTTGCTCCTGTCCATAAAGATTGTGCAGCTGGAGCTACACACTTCCCTTGAACTAAAGACCTTTGCTTTGACCAAATCCAGTGACTGCTGGTGCCACACAGCAGTTTGAAAATACCTGCTTTTCCAAAGAAATGAGTTTGGATATTTTCATCTGTAGGTTCCTAAGCAGTCCCTCCTCTGGACTGATGCTCCATTGTGCCTACACAGGCCTGCAGTTCACTGAGAGCTCATAAATTTCATGTGGTTCTGCCTAGGCTTTATTTTAGGTTCCTGAGCCATTTTTTTTATTTTTATTTTTTTTTTTTCTGCTTCCCTCATTTTCTCTGCAGCTGCGGAGAGATATAGTAAAGCTACTGTAGAGCATTTTGAAAGCAGGGCCTCTGAGAAGTTTCCAAAGTGCACACAAGCAGGTTATTCTTTGGCTTGTTTTCTTTGGCTTGGCCTTTAGCAGTGCAGAGTGAGTCAAACAGTATTAACTTTCAAGAGGGAAGTGGTGTGGTCAACCAAAACTGTTTGCGGCGAGATTGCGAAGATACGTGGAGCAGGTAATGAGGAACAGGGTGTAGGTGGGAGAGGCAGACCCAGCCAGACAAACAGAATCCTTAATAATTAAATCAACACGGTGGCATAAATTTCTTTTTTGGTTCTTTTTTTTTTTCCCTTGCAGCTTTCTTATGACACAGCCTGGCTTTTCTGGCCTGGTCAGCCTGGAGAAGGTGGCCTGGTGCTTAATGGGCTCAAGCTACAGACTCAAAGAGAGAATAAAGGTCAGGCACTGTTAAAATAAAAACCAAAATCTATCAACTTTTTGTTTATGGCTGGTTGAATTCTTTCTCCCGCCTCCTCCCATTTTTACGGGCTGTTCCTTATCTGTTCCATGATTCCAGAAGGCAAGGAAGATGTTTCCATCCTTCCATCTCTTCAGGATGTGTTTAAGTTCTTTACAAGCGCGTCGTGTCCTCAAACAACAGACAAATCCTGCTCTTGTGATTCAGATGCAGGGACAAAATGGACTTTCATTGAATCATGGAATGGTTTCGGTTGGAAGGGACCTTAAAGCCCACCCAGTGCCACCCCTGCCATGGGCAGGGACACCTTCCACTAGCCCTCGTTGCTCCAAGCCCCGTCCAACCTGGCCTTGGACACTTCCAGGGATCCAGGGGCAGCCACAGCTTCTCTGGGCAACCTGTGCCAGGGCCTCCCCACCCTCACAGCCAGGAATTCCTTCCCAACATCCCATCTAACCCTGCCCTCCTTCAGCTTGAAGCCATTCCCCCTTGTCCTGTTCCTCCATCCCTTGTCCAAAGTCCCTCTCCACCCTTCTTGGAGCCCCTTAAGGCACTGGAAGGACATAATCCTCTCCCAGGCATTGCTCTCCCTCACACTTTTCATGGAGCTGCACGGCACGGACACAGCAACAGCCCGACTGAGATTTATCATTAACACTAATAGAAAACGCATTTACTCCTTACAATTCCCACTTGCAGCCAAGGGCAAGAGCACAAAGGCAGATGCAGAGCAAAAATAAAGTCCTTTTTGCATAGTTCACCACAGAGGGCAGAGGGGGAAGCAAAAGCCTGCAGTGTTTTCGTGTGGGGCTGGGAGGAGGGAACGCTGCACCTCCTGATAATCTGGGCCAGGCAAAGCCGGGAGGGACTGCAGTGCAGGTGGATTTTTACCCCTTCCAGTTAAATTCCGAAGTAGGATTGTTCACTGAAAGTACTGCACAACTTAATCCAGTCTTTCCCTTGAACACGGGGTGTTTTGGGAATCCCTAAGTGAGGCAACTCCTCAAAACCAGAGGCTTCGGAAAATGTCCTGGCACTGCCAAAACCTTCTTTAGTGAACATCTGACACTCCATATGGGGTGGAAGTTTCCCTCTCTCTCTTCTCCCAGTGCTCTGAGGAGCCTGAGGAAGGGGAGAACCTGAGGAAAAGGAGAACCCGAGGAAGAGGAGACCCTCTTCCCACCTCCTGTGCAGAGCAGGGTGAAGGAATCAGGTCACAGAGCTTCGGTGCAGTCAGGTCCTGCTGCCCTCCAGCACATCTCTGAAGGAAAATTTGTCATCTGCCTGGAGGGAAAGTGGGATTGATGCTCCAACAGCCCAGCTTTGTTAGGAAACCTCCTCCTGGGAAGGATAAAGGCAATATGACACCCTTAAAAGCGCTCTAGGGTTCCAACTCCAAGCCTGTCCTTCCCCAGCTGAATCAAAGCCCCAGCAGCTGCTTCAACCCTTTTGTTCACTCACAGTTTCCTATTTCTGTGGAAAATGCTCCCCCCAAAAGATCTTAATCTTGTTCATTGAGCTTAACAGCTACAAATCCTGTGTAGGGAAGTGCAGCTGACAGGAGAAGGTCACACCTAAGGACTGCCTAGGAAAGACCTTCAGAAATAACATACATTCACCTCATTCTGCTTTTGTCAGAGTTCCAGAGCATTCACCCACTAATTTCAGCAGAGAGAGATGGAGGAGGGTCACCAAGAGGATCCGAGGGCTGGAGCAGCTCTGCTGGGAGGAAAGGCTGGGAAACCTGGGATTGTCCAGCCTGGAGAACAGAAGCTTTGGGGGGACCTGATTGTGGCCTTCCAGGGCCTGAAGGAGCTCCAGGAAAGATGGAGAGAGACTATTTCCAAGGGCTGGAGGGACAGGACAAGGGGGAATGGCCTTAAGCTGAAAGAGAGAAGGGTTAGATGGAATATTGGGAAGGAATTCCTGGCTGGGAGGGTGGGGAGGCCCTGGCACAGGTTGCCAAGAGAAGCTGTGGCTGCCCCTGGATCCCTGGAAGTGTCCAAGGCCAGGTTGGATGGGGCTTGGAGCAACGAGGGCTAGTGGAAGGTGTCCCTGCCCATGGCAGGGGTTGGGACCGTATTATTTTAAGGTCACTTCCCACCCAGGTCATTCTATGATTCAATGATTCCATGAGGCTTTTGTATCCCTTGAAAATCCCATCATGCAAATTTAGGTAAACACTTACAAATATTCACCACAGCCTTTGTAACTCTTCAACCACCAGGTAATAAAATAATGAGTATTAAGTGTAAAAGAAAAGGGGGGGGAAAAAAACAAAAAGGAGGATTAAAAATAACTACCTGCCTGCTCTCAATTTAAAATCACACCAATTCAAGAGGGGTGAAAAAAGAGCTGTGTGAGATGAAGTTACTCAAAAAAGGAGTTGAAATAATTTCTATAGGACTGGACCAGTCTTAACATCATTCCTAACCCACACAGCAGCAGCTCTGCTTTTCTGTGTCGCTGCTTTCTGTGAGGAAGGAGCTTGTCCTGTCAACACTTCTGAGTATCTTTAAAATAACAGCCAAAGAACTCAGCAAGCAAATACATCTGAGCTCCCACACTCCCAGAAAAGCAGTGTTGTCACAGGATTTCCTGTTCCACATATTTGATGATTTTATTGAACTAAAATAAATGACAAATTCCCTGCTCACATCACCCAACATCGACTGACTCAGCAGCGAGGCCGATAAATGCCAGGGAAAATAATCCCTTTCCATCTTTTCCGTATGGAAAAGCACTGCCTGCACCATGAGACCTCAAGGATGGGAGTGTTGAAAACCCACTGAGGTTCTACCCGTTGAATGGGATAAAAAGGATTCCCAGCACCCCTGCTCTGCCAGGGCGTGCCAGGCATTCACATAAATTTTATAATCCTTTGCACTGCCAGCCAGTTAAAGTCCATAAAGTCCTTCCAGGACCTAAAGGGGCTCCAAGAGAGCTGGAGAGGGACTTCCACAAGGACAGGGAGTGACAGGACAAGGGGGAAAGGCCTTGAGCTGAAGGAGGGCAGGGTTGGATGGGATATTGGGAAGGAATTCCTGGCTGTGAGGGTGGGGAGGCCCTGGCCCAGGTTGCCCAGAGAGATTCTGGACTCCCCAATCCTGGAAGTCTTTCTCCTCCACCCAACCTGGCCTTGGACACTTCCAGGGATGAGGAATCCACAACCTCTGTGGGCAACTGAAGTAATCCCCGGAGTAATTCCAGCTGTAAGTTCATGCCCGGTGGAAAAGGGCCTATTTCCCCCTCACTCTTCACTTTTCCTCAGAAAACACAGGTGACAAAGGCACGAAGTGCTCTCTGCCCTCCCTCTTTGTGTGCTTCCCTCGTGCCAAATGGGCTGGTGGCACGCACAGCTCTCTCGGGGCGGGGAGAAGAGGTGCCCAGCCACGGCAGAGATGGTCCAGGCTGTGGCTCCTCCGCCCTTCTGGGGGGCTGCTGGGCCTGCCCTGCCTCCTCAGAAGCAGCTCTGAAAACCTGCCCTCGCGAAATTATACAGCTTTATTTGGTTTAAATGGATTCGATTTCTCTTTTTTCACCCTTTGATGGACACACACACACACACACACACATACACACACAGAGAAAGAAGAGCAATCACCACCTGTCTGTGCCCGTTTGGAGCCAGCAACACTTCAATTCGCACCATGTGGATTTGGGATAGTGATCACAGAATCCCAGAATCGTCAGGGTTGAAAGAGCCCTTCAGGATCATCCAGTGCCACC
>VZRE01001319.1:0-47033 GCA_013396775.1 Cephalopterus ornatus
CCCAACACTGATCCCTGGGGAACACCACTCAGTGGTCAATTCTATTCAATAAAAACAACGGTCAGATCACTAAAAAGGACAGCTTTCTCTGGAATTCATGTCCATGTGTGAGAAAGTATACTGGATCTGGCTGGGATGGAGTTAATTTTTTCATAGTAGTTTTTATGGTAGGTTTGTGTTTAAAAAGGTGTTGATAATTCATAAGGCTATTGTTGAACAATGTTTGAACAGCATCAAGGCTTTCTCTTTCTCCCCCTCTGGCCCCTCCAGCAAGTAGGATGGAGGTGCAGAAGAAGCTGGCAGGGTGAACAACTGAACCTAGCTGGCCAAAGAGATATCCCATAGCATATGACGTTGTGGTCAGCAATAAAACTGGGGGAAATGAAGAGTAAGGGAGTGGCAGCAGCATTCAAGTTATGGCATTTTTCTTCCCCAGCAACCTTTAGGTGTGCTGAGACTCTACTTTCCTGGAACTTACCTACGGATGACAAGTAGTGAATTAATTCCTTGTTAATTGCTTATGTATACAGGGCTTTTTAACTTATAAAACAGCATGAGGTTTCCACTTCTTCTTTTCTGATGTTCTCCCCATCCCACTGTGAGGGGAGTGAGGGAGTGAGAAGCTGGTGGATACTTGGTTGCTAGCTGGGATCAACAAGAAGGCAAAAAGTCCGAAAACAGAAATCCAGGACATAGAAAAAGGAGAGAATGACTGAGAGAAGAGAGTTACAGAATGTCTAGTTCTTGCATTTGCTGAATCACGTGCTACCTGAGGCAAAGAGGACCCGGCTTTGAGGTGGCAGGCCAAAAAAATTCAGTACATTTCCATTCAGTTGCTGTTAAAGACATTTCAGCTAGTGAATGGAGTCTTAAAATCCAAACTCAAAATGTCACCAAAAGCAGAATGATTTGATTATATCTAACAAGCAGAAAGTGTAGGGAATGGGACTAAAGAAGAAAGAAACTAAGTGAGCTGAATGAAGGGATCAGTTAAGTGTGCACATTGTAGAGACATTCCCTGCACCTGTTCCTGCAGGAACGGAAAGATAGAAACATACACATCAACTACATAACTTTTATTTTTTCAAACAGCTTAAAGGAAATGTTTCTTTATGAATGGAAAAAATTTAAATAAATTCCTTTGTACTTCAAGGCCTTGTGACTTTGTTGAGAAGTCTGTGATGCATTCCTACGTCTCCATCTGCCAGGCTCATAGGATAGGGCAGAGGTGGTTTCCCCAGCACCACTTTTCAGGAGCTGCAGAAGTTTGGGGAGGGCAGAATCACCAGGAGGGACAACTCAAAAAGAGATGTTAGTAAGCTTTATGTGACAATATTATTCACCAGCTCCCAGGAGCTGTGTTGATTATTGTAGGAATTGTTACACATTCTCAGGTCTTTCAGTACTTTGGGATTCACTAGGTATGGCTACAAGAAGTTCTCTCTCACCACACACAAAGCAAGATGGCAATTAGAGAGGTACAGCAGCATTCCTGATGTCATCCCTTTATTCCTCCTGGAACATAAAGGCTCTAGGGTTCTGCAGTACAATGATTTTAGAAAGAAAACATGAGCAGCAGATCTTTCTTTGGGACCACTCAAAACAGAGTTAAGTATAAATTCCATAGCATAAATCACATCTTTACTGGTACCTACTGTTCTCCAGAGAAAACTGTAAACTAGGTTATATAAAAGAAACTGTTTGCTCTTCTGTCTTATCTTCTCCAAAAATAATAAAGTTGCTCACCTTCAACCCTGTATTACTCCCTGCACTGGAAAGGGTCCAGTTGAGGACAAAGATGATTAGGCATCTGGAACAGCTCTCATATGAGGAAAGACTTCTGAGCTGGACGTGTTAATCTAGAGAAGAGAAGACTGAGAGAGGATCTCATCAATACACAAATATCTCAAAGGTGGTTGTCAAGAGGATGGTGCCAGAGTCTTTTCAGTGCTACCCCATGACAGGACAAGGAGTAATGGCCTAAACTAAAACACAAGTTCCACCTCAACATAAGGAAGAGATTCTCTACTTTGAGAGTGGCAGAGTACTGGAACAAACTGCCCGGGAAGGTCCTGGAGTCTCCCTCTCTGGAGACATTTAAAACCCACCTAGACACATTCCTGTGTAACTGCTCTAGGGAACCCTGCCTTGGCAGGAGGGTTATAGAATATCTCCTTTCAATCCTAACCATTTTGTGATTCTGTCTCAGGACAACATGGGACAGAAAGTAAAAAAGTTTTGCTGAAGGCTTAGCTGTCCACTTTATGTTTATTCACATAAAGAGTGACATTTTTTCCCTCCTAAATTACCAAAGATCAAATGGAAATAACTGGTTACAAACTTGCTTTGATATTGTTAATCAGTGCTTCACCTCTTAATATTTGTGCCCAGTATACATATATGCATAAAATAATGTCTTCAAGAAAAGAAGGCTAGATAAGCAACATTTAAGTATGAAAACAGTAGCAAGTTCATTCTACTTTAAATCAGACATTGGGAAGAATCTAGATTCCTAGTTTCCTCAAGCAACTGTAAAGAGAGTCTTAGGTCACTAGTTCAAATACAGTATGTGCTACAGAAAAGTAAATGCAAGTGACATCTTCCCACTTTTTAGCTTTACAGTCTGTCTTTTAGATCCAAATTAACCTAACCAGATCATTAGGACTAGAATCTGAGATGAGTCCTGCATGTGAGATTTGATTTGGAAGTGGAGGGCATTTGAAAAATTAATAAGTCTCAAATTTTTTCAGCATAAGAACAAAAAGAAATATAAGATCTTGATAATTTAGGGAGGAAGAACTCAGCTGTTATATTTCATCCAGTCTTGCTAAAGCTGAGCAAAGACTACTAGTGAAATCTACAGGATTTGAATTTATATTTTTTATACAAGAGTGGTAAAAGTACACAAGTGTCGGAGACCTGATGACTGAGGAGAAAAAACAGAAAAGCTTAAAGCATATTCAAGTGGCAAAATCCCTCAAAATCAGGTCTAGCTGCAGGCAGGAAAGACGAGAAACCTGCCCCATTTTTCTCAGCTACAGAGAAAGATATACAGCTTTTGCAACCTCATATATGTGTGTCATCCAGATCCTCAGACAGTCCAGACCTCCAGACTGATAATGAACTCCTGGTGAATCCAAGCAGAATATTGTCAGGCAAGATAATAAAAATATTTTAAGTCAGTTGCTGCAAACTTTTTTCCAGAAACACAAAAATAGCTCTTATTCTTACCTACATTATGTTTTTTGGAACAGGCTTAATAATTAATATCTTGATATAAAATTTTCAAAATTTAGTGCCTGAAATGGTTTAAAACTTGTATAAGAATACTCTGAATGCAGGAGCATATTTTGCATTAGGTAATGCTGCGTATGAGGGTGAGGACTTCATACTGGCTCAGTGTGTTGCCTTCACATCACTGGTATCTTAAAGTGCTGTTAGTGTGGGGGTGTTTCGCAGAATTCATGCATCATACCCAACAGACAAGGATAAGTTTGCAGAGGGTATGTGTTTATGAACAATCACAAAAAGATGTATGCATTTTCATTCTTTTGTCTGAGGGAAGAATAATTTTGACCATAGTTTCTTAAAATCAATTCAACAGTTGCTAAACAAGATTAATAATATATTTCCTGTATGATTGATTTATTTTTTTAATATTTAACTACAGCATTAAAAAGAAAAATGTCATTCTGTCATCTCACACTAACAGATTTCCTGGAACAGGAGGAAATTTTGAAGATGAAAATACCTTGTTTAACTGTGCTGGGTTGACCCTGTCTAGAAGCCAGGTGCCCACCGAAGCCGCTCTGTCACTCCTCTCCTCAGCTGGTCAAGGGAGAATAAATCTAATGAAATTTAACTTACTGTCAGTTAAATTAGAGTAGGATAATGAAAAATAAAACCAAACCTTAAAACACTTTCCCCCCACTCCTCCTTCCCAAGCTTAACTTGACTCCTCATTTTCTCTCCCTTTTCCTCCACAGCAGAACAGGGGGGTGGGAAGTAGGGGCTGCACTCAGTTCACCACACATTGCCTCTACCACTTTTTCCACCTCAGGGGAAGGACTTCTCACAGTCTCTCTGTTCCAGCATGGCATTCTCTCCCTGTTATTCAGCCCTCCACAAACTCCAAGGTGAGTCCTTCCCACAGGCTGCAGTTCATCATGAACTACTCCAGTGTGGGTCCCTTCCATGGTGTCCAATATTTCAAGAAGCCTGAGTCCCCCACAGGATCATAGGTCCTGACAGCAAACCTGCTTCAACATGAGTCCTTGTCTCCATGAAGCTCCAGGTCCTACCAGGAGCCTGCTCAGCGTCGGCTTCCCATGGAATCACAGACTCCATTGGGCATCCACCCGCTCCCATCAGGGGGTCCTCTTCAGGCTGCAGATGGATATCTGCTGCACCTGGGACCTCCATGGACTTCAGGTGAACAACCTGCTTAACCATGGTCTGCACCATGGGCTGCTGGGGAATCTCTGCTCCAGTGACTGGAGCACCTCCTCCCAATCCTTCACTGACTTTGGTATCTGCAGGACTGTTGTTCTCACATGTTCTCACTCATCACTTCTCTGGCTGAAATGCAGCACCTTTTCCCCTGTCTTAAATCTGTTATTCCAGGGGTGTTATCACTGTCCCTGATGGGCTCAGCCTTTGCCAGTGGCAGGTCCATCTTGCAGCAGGCTGGCATTGGCTCCATTGGACAGAGTGGAAGCTTCTAGCACCTTCTCATAGAAGCCACACCTGTAGCCCCTCTCACTACCAAAAATTGCCACACAAATCCCATACATTAACATATTCTGAAGACAGTCTGCTGTTGCTTACTATTTTAAAAAATGCATTCACAAGATAAGCCTTTCTTTTTTGCTGTTGAGCAATAGAAATTTTCAAGTAATTTTAGTTTCATGGCCTGTGGTATTTGAGGCTCATGTACTCTAGGGGATTAAGACAGTGGCCATGACCTAATTATCTCATTTTATAAAATCTAGCATTCATTCAAGACTTGTCATCTTTCTCTAATTAAGGGTTTCAATAATAAATGTTTACATAATTTGATTTTTTTAAAAAGAGAAAGATTCTACAATTCCAAATCTACTTAACTACAGAAACCTTGCAGAAATGTTGACATAGGAAGGAGACTAAATCATACTGGAAATAAAAAAATAAAAAAAAATTAAAAAAAAATAGAGAAAATCAAATCAATATCATAAAGTCTGCCAAGAAGTCTAGCATAAGTTTTAGAGGTAGCACACAGCTGAAACAAAAAAAACCCAGTTCTATTGGCTCAGATTTATTTCTATGAGACCATATTTGAGCATGAAAACCACAGATTGGATCGGAACTAGAATTCTTCCTAGAAACACTCAGGTATCTCATTAGAATAAATCTTTTCTAAATAGCGAACTTCTAATATGAGGCTTTCTCTAATTTTCAAGGTTTAATTCATGCCTTAAGTAAGAAAGCTTGTGTACTCTCAAGTAGATCTATAACTTCCTAGAACTGATTGACAAAAGGACTTTCATTTAGAAAAAAAATAAAGTCAGTACGGAGTCCGGTGGACTTTAAACTACATAAAGTAAACTTGTAACCTTGGCATTGCTGTAGATCATCAATGTTAGTAGTAAAACAATGTATTACAGCTCTGGAAATTAATCTGTCATTTTATGGACATATGGAAATCTCAGTCAATATAACACATTTAAAAATCACTATGGCTTGTCCCTGTGGGACAAGAGTGGTTCTACTTTTTCAGCTGTACAAGGGCTGGAAGATCCAAATGTCATCGTTGGAAGTAAGTCACTCTCAGAAGGAATAAAATATATGATTTCTGTATGGTTTCGAGATTTTTATAATTTAGGAGGAGATACCTATATTGCCTAGCTACCAATATAGGATGAAGACACATCAGCCTGAGTGGAAGGACAGCTTACATTTATAGATGTTTAAGCTTACACAGAGCTTATAGAATTTCCATTCCTTTTTTTAATCCAAGTAGAGAAAAATATTTTGTATATGAAGATAAATTTTAAGCAAAAGTAAGATAAATAGTCAGATGTGATACACCGTAAGTCAATGGTGTATGTTCCAAAACAGTTACAAGGAATAGTACATCTCTCCAGCAAACAGAAGATAGCAGTGCTCATTCTCCTAGTTAGGAAGGGTGAAAAACTTGAGAGTTCAGAATATGCACATTGCACTTCAGTTATGCTGCACACTTCTGCCTAGTGGTGAATTTGCAACCTTAGCCCTTAAGGAACTGGGAAACCACCGGAGTTTGGTGTGAGGAGAAACACATCTGCAAAAGTATAGCAACAAGTAAAAAACTAAAGCAGAAATGTGAAATCTGTAAACACAAACATAGAATTTTGGAAAGAAGAGAGGAAGGGAAGATATTAGAGTGCTTGAATGAGCCTACAGAAACTTACCATGAAAGGAACGATGTGATACTACTGATAAACCGGGTTGACCTTCATGGGGTAGGTTTGCACTTTTTGGCCTATGGTCTGCTGAAGAATCATTCACTATATTATAAGGTATAGCATATGTCATTGTGTTGGTTCTACACCAGGTAGAACCACTTACACTATGCCATAACTTACATACTAAGTTGAAAGGTCAGTAAAGCTAACAAAGCAACAGCTTCTTTTCAGCTGGCCACGATTAAAATGCTGAAGATTATGTTGAGAGGTAACTAACAAACAGGAAGAAATGCACTTGTGAATTTTCTTAGCTCATATTCCAGAAAGAAGGAATCTCCAGAAGACAAATCAGCCTATTGATAAAATAAACAGACAACAAATGCCAGGAAAGATGGGTATCATACAAATATATATTACATTACACATCCTTTCACCAACAAGGAAACAGTAAATGGTGTCTCTGCTCTGAAGTGGGCCTTCCAGGGCCCACTTCCACTAATACAGAGAGCAGTCTTGATCCCAGGAAATTCAGAGTAACTCGGGATGAAAACAAACGATACAGCTTGCCCCTCAGCCCTTTTATGGCAGGTAGTCTGATGTGGGGATTTTTTTGTTTATTTGGAGCATACGTGTATATTTTCCCCTAAACAATGTAGGATAGGATATTTTCTTGCCTACTAGTCATATCTGACAGTTTCTGTCATTCCTTTTTCCTCACTCTATTTGTCTGCCTTCTTATCCCTCCGCCTCACAGATGCAGTCAAGCTGAAATCAAGACAGCTTTCATGCTTATCCCTAAAGGGTTCTGTCTTCTTCATTTTACCCAAATTCAAATTAGTACACTCTCTCTTTTTTCCCTCCCCAACACCATCTCTGTATTGCACTGAGTTGTGTAAGGGGGATGGAGTTGATGCAGTAGGATCTATAATCTGTCCCTCTTCTCTACAATGTGATTAGTTATTTTTCTAGTTTGTCAAAATAATGATGAAATTTTATGATACAATTCTTATTAAACCAAATTTAAACACCTATCCTCTTTAAAAGTTATGAATTTAAACTAGACAACATTAAATTCAAATTTCTGACAAAGTTGATTGTATGCTAGCATACTCTGTATTTTCCATGTGCCTTCTAATGAGAGATAGCAATTTCTCTTGTGGAAGAAAAAGTGGTTTGATATCAGATGACTCATTTAAAAATATACTCCTTTAAACAAAACAGTATATAAAAACTGCACCCTTGTTCTCTGAGGCTTTAATTTTTACATGTTTTCCATTGAATAAGAGCAGGGAATATAAATATTGCCTGGAGTTTTCTTTCTCCAGATGTAGATATCCACAGGTTCAGACACTAAAGAGATGGCGTGTGGCCATTACAGCTCATGTCATTATACTATAAATAGATATCCACAGGCATAGGAATGAACCTTGTTGTGCTGTTGTCCACAATGATAACTGACTGTAGTAATGTTTTCCCTTTTCGTAATATAATCTTAGTTAATGACTGCTTCCCTGAGTACTCTATTTTTGGAAAGGATATTTAATTATATGACTGGTTTATCTTTTCTTATATTAATTACATCTAGAGGTCATGTGCTAGCACTTTTAATATTTAATGTTTTGAAAATAAATTAATATACATCATTTCAGGATAACTAATTTCCAGATATTACAAAAGGATTACAGAAACAATTATGCTTTATATGATATGTCTAGATGACTCAAATAATGGCTAAATGGAGGTTGGGTCTTTCTTCTTTAGGATACCAGCTCAAATCCACCTGGTTTACTAGAGACAGAAAGCTAGATTCAAATATGGGTGGTTGAGTCATTTGCTGGAACAAAGAAGCTGATTTAGGCTGGGATTTTCAAGGCATCCCAGAAGTACCTAATCTCCTTAGGTACCTTTGGAAATCTTGGTCTCAGCTCTTTTTTTCACCTCACGAAGTATAAAATCCTCACTCCACTAAAATCAATGAGAATTATGCCCTTGACTTCAGCAAGGTCAGAATTCAAACTATTCAGGCCAAATCTTATTTGGTTAATTTCTTTTTTATGGCAGCCAGTTTCCAAGGAGAGTATTGACTGTGTTTGAAGTACTGTTTCCAAACTATTGAGGATCCTAACTTTTGTATTATTACTAATAAGACATTAGTATTATTACTAACTTGTGTATTATTACATCCTAACTTATGTATTATTACTCACTTTGTGAGTAGGGGAGTGGTGGGTGGTAACCTAAGCAAGAAAAGGCTGAAAAAAAGAGAATGATCTGAGTATGAATAATGCTGTTTGGATGCATCCGTTTGTCGAAATACAGTCTCCAAACTATTAGTCGTGGTGTGATAGATTTTAGAAATCCCAGCACTGCTCAGGGTCCTAAATTCTGGTGATGCTTGTAAGGAAAGTCTCAGCCCGATAAGATTTGTAATTAAACTAGTAAAAGCTATACATTATCACTCCTTTTTATATATGGAGAGCTAAGGCACAAAAATCTGAAAAGGCATTTCAGACATAATATAAGACGAAAGCAATCAATTCAAGACCTGCATGGGGTCTTCAAAAACCTTGTCAAGGATAGTCATTTAAGCTGTCTGTCTACAGTCATATTTTCATTCAAATACCTACATGTTAAAATATTAAAAATTTCAAATAATACATTGAATATAAGAACATCAAAACAAGTAATTCTCAGAATTTAAACTTTTTTTTTTTTGTTATTCTGTTGTAATTCATCTCTCATGAGGGCAAGAAGCTCAGCAGGATCCTGATGATGACACCAATCTGGGTGGTGAGGCGAACGAACACATCAGATGGGAGAACCATCTTAGAGACATAACTGGACAGGCTGGAAGAATGGCTACCAAGAACAGTATGAAATTTAACTAAGTTCAAAATCCTGTACCTCATTGGTAATAAACTAATACAGGAAAGGATCTATGTGGCTGGGGAGCAGCCTTGCAGAGAGTGATTTGAGGGACAACAAGCTGAACATGAGGGAGCAGTGCACTTCTGGAGCAACAAAGATAAATTGAATCCTGGACTACATCCACAGGGGCATTACAAGCAGGGGTAGAGATGTGACCGTGTCACTCTACTCAGCACCTGCCAGGCTGTACCTGGATCAGTGTGCCCCTTTCTGGTGCCCACAATGCAAGAAAGACATGGACAGATTGGACAGGGTACAAAGGGGGGTAGCAAAGATGTTCGAAGGGCTGAAGAACCTGCCCTGTAAGGAAAAATTGAAGGAGTTTGGTCTTTTCAACCTGAAGAAGGTTCAGGTGGGACCTCATCACAGTATTCCAGTACCTAAAGGGCAGCTTCAAAGAGGATGGAGGCGCTCTCTCCACAAGGAACAGAATAGAGAAGATAAGGCAGTACACTGGGAATAATTTCACCTTGGCATAAGAAATATCTTCCTCAGGGATGTGGTAGAGTCCCCATTTCTGAAGATTTTCAAGATATGTGATTGGACAGGGTGCTAGATAATCTCATTTAGGCTGCTTTTCCCATGAAAGCTTAGATCAGACAATCTTTTGAGGTCCCTTCTAACATGAGTTATTCTATGACTGTATGATAAGTTAGTAAATCACAGTTATCAGGAACTGATAACACTGAGATAATTTTCAAGGAATCTAATATTTATATAACTGAATATAATTCAATATTTCAAGATTCTAAAGCTAAAAACAACTTTTTCAGTATGTTCCACCTCTTCTGATTTGCACCAAGATAATTTGAAAGTGTTGCTTATCATCCCCGCAGCATCTTCACACTTACTCACCCATTTGTAATGCTTTTAGAAGGTACACTGGCAAAATGTTACTCTTCTGGCCTTGCAGGAGATGATCATATACCCAAACTCCCATGTTTTTTTTCAGTTCTTGGCAATGGCAAACAATTTCATTCCAGCCACTTGCAACCCACTCACTTCTCTGCAGGCCACAATTATATTTTCTGCTCATCCCTGCTGGAACATGGAAACAGGAAAACAACTGTAAAGTGGGGAAAAAAAAAAAAAAGTGATTTTTTTCAGACAGAAAGAAACTCCCCAGAAACATCTGGCTAGCTCCCTCCTCCGTTATGGTTTATCTATATCCAAGTCCTTAATATAAGCAGTGATTTCCAGTTCTTGAACTTTTGGGTTGAGGACTGGATTGAATTGCTTATTTTGTGACAGCATGCAGTGAATGTCCAACTGCTGAAGCAACAAACTAGGCAAAAGCTTTGAAGTATAAAAAGATTGTGTGAGAGGGAAGAAAAGGAATAGAGTAAGAGCACAGGTGGAAAGATAATTGCAGCTTTTCCTCTGAAGTGTCTAAGGGGATGATGAAGATTTTTGCAAAGACTAACCCTGTCTTGAGGGAAGAGTTACCAGAACCAGACTTTTACATCCATCTCCCACAAAAAAGCCTGATGAATCAGCACTGTTGAGAGGGAAAACATTACTGATACAAGCTGATACAAGGAGCACAGTATGTCAGGAGAACCAATAGTGCAATTTTTCCCGATAGTCTGACAACTTCACACACTTTCTCAGATTGAAATTCTGTTTTCAAAACACCTGCTTACAAAGAATTGACCATAGCAGTGACTTGTCAGAGGCAGTCGATACAGGATAAGGAGAAATGCACTTTGATTTCTTGCATCATAGCAATAAGACTGTCAAATTTCCAGTGAATAGTGAGTCATCCAGGCTCTGGCTGAAATCAACTCCAGTGTATGTAAGCCTTTCGTCTTTGGCAGACTGTGAGAAACTTTGACCTGCTTGTAGTGACTGCTCTTTATTTCAGAGTCAAAAATGTTTAAGAGCTAGATATTTGAAGTCACTGGAGCTTTGCATCTCTCTACAACAGAAACCACCTCTTGGAATATTTTTTTTCTGCCTTTAGGACTACCTTGTATAAGGATCCCTGGATGGAAAGAAGGATCTGAACCCCAAACGGTTCACCAGGCAGAAGTGAACATCTAATTCATTTAGCATGCTGTGTTATACAAGTCCCTAACATGACAGTCCATTGACTGCGTTGATCTCTGGTGTACTATGTACCACCTATTTTTGTGGCTCATGAACTAATTACTCAGCATATACTGTAGAAATGGAAAGGGAGAAATTATTCCACTACCTGGAAACAGTGGTGAGATTTGAGATGAAAACTATAAGATAATACTGAAATCTGTTTTCATTCTGAATACAGAGTCAGAGAGAAATACTACTGACACCATCTGGCCTTCAACATTCAAATTCTATGAATAAAGCATTGTGTTAAATTCCTACCTCATTAAATCAGCTGTTTAGCTCAGTTGTGTTCTGCTACTGCAGCTCTGATCTGCATTTACAGTGTTGTCTGTAATACCTTGTAAGGCAAACAAAATGCCTGAACTATGAGATATAATGTAATGCAAAAGTCAGGCCAACTACATTCTTGTCTAGTTAAGTATATTTTTACATTCTTTACTGAATATTTGTTGAGCAGTAGATTTTTTTTAATGTAGTGGTGGGGTTGCAAGGAGCAATCAACCTGCCCAAAAATTCAGAACAACAGTCAAGATACCTCTGGAGTTTCACAAGAAAAATTTCCTTGTCAGCACCATTCAGGAGCCGTTAACTGTAGGAGCATGGAAAAAAATAAGTCTAAGAATAGGCCTATATCTTTGAAACAGAAAGTTTCTTTTGAAAGGCCTCAGATTGGCATCACTGGAGATTTTGATGGATGATTAAGACAAATACCATCTGGACAAGCAACAGCAAAGTGCCCCCAATATGCTATTGTCTATCAGTCCTGGCCTTTAAACGCCAGCTGTGACTGTCAAGATAGGATGGGTTCTGTCACACGCCCATTTATTCCCTTTTAAAAGGACAAGATGCTTGGCAGTGACTACATTCTCCAGAAAAAAAAAATGTTAAAAGGACTGTTCGCTTCTCAAACTTTTCCTCTAAATGTGTCACCTGATTCCTGAAATGAACTTCATTAACTACGCAGCTGGCATATTGTGTGCAGTGCTTATTATACTGATCACTAACATTTCAGTCCTTATTGTGGAGATACAAGTTTTGTTTCTCATCTTACACTTTGAATTTAAATATAGCTGGGTACTTTTGTTCTGTTCTTTCAGTGCATGGCAAAAGAGTGGAGAGTCAGTGTGCAAAAAGAAATGAAAAAGAGCACATGAATAACATCATTTTATACAAACCAACATAGCACCAAGTCCATTCCACTGTTCACATAAACTGCTACGAAAAGTGATAAAAGTTCTGGTTTGTTCCTAAACATTGCTCTTTCTGTGTTTACAGATTGTTGCCTAAAGCTTTTGGTTTATGATAGGGTGTTTGGAGACAAAAGACAGTTTAAGAGTGTGACACACATGGGATAAAGGATAAACTTTCTAGTAGGTCCCTCTAAAACATCCATTACATTTTCTTCTATTGCTGCAGAACAAACTGGAGTCAGTGACTCAGCTCATCCCCCCAGAAACTTGACACTGCTTCCAAAATTTAGAATCATATACATACATAGATATGAAGGTCTCTGTGACCCAGGAATGCCCTTTGGACACCAATGTCAAAATTAAAAGAATAGCAGGGCTTATTTTTTTCACCTTTTTTGTATTTCACTGCCCTTCTAGTTATTGCTAAATTACTAGAATTGTCAGGCTGATTTTTATTCATGGAGCTCATCTGGATTATCTCCTTGGCTCTGAAAAGCAGCAGACTTTATCATTAGTGATTTCCTAAAATATCTTCAACCTCTTTCTCAATCAAGCAATACAAACAGAATACAATGCAAAATACAAGCACACTTCCTAGAAGTTTTTCAGGAGTGGCTGCCTCTTTATTTGGTTATTAAAGAGCATTTTTGTTTTCTTGCAAAAGCAAAGGAATACATTTGTCAGTCCCTTGACACTCCTCTGCAAGTGCATGTGCCTGATATGAATTCTGTCACAAACCAGTGGGAAACATTTTTGTTGGTGCCCATTGTGAAAAGATTGGCAGCATATCCACATTTATATCCCACTGTGAGTCCCTTGAGCTGCTTATCTTTCTCAAGTGCTAGCACTCATCTTAGGCAAATCCTACATCCTGCCGCAAACCTACTGCTGACTTGGGTCAAGTCACTTGGGGCCAGATCTAGGCGCAGTGTGGCAATGCGGAGAACAATGGTCACACTATGTGGTTATGTTTAATCCAGTGTCCTCTCTCTGACTGCTGCTACTGGGAGAGCAAGGTGCAAAATCCTATGTTTAAGTGGGATTTCCTTTTCTCTGACGCTTTCCCCTGGTAATGGGACTGGTGTGAGAAGCCAAGAAGAAAGGAAAAGTGAGAACAGAAAAATAAGTAAAGAAGTAAATAAATTCTGCAAACAGGGAAATCCACGTAAGACCTTTCAGTAGAAGTCAGGATGAAGAAATAAAAGGGAACAGAAAGGAATCATCAGCATAACAGTAAAAAAAAAGTACAAAAATATTTAAGGTGATAATTTAGTATGGATTTCCTCAATGTAAAAAAATTCTTGCTGTCATAGAACTGCATTGGATGTTAAATATTCCTTCAATTTAGTTCATTGTACTGTACTAATAAAATTATGACTTTCTAAAGTAAAATCATATTTGATAACTACCACACAGAGAAGAATAAACTGAAATCCAGCATGTTAAAGTGCTAGAACCTGCATTCATACAGTGCCTGTTATCAGAGAATCTCAAAATATGGCTATTATTCAGTTTTTCATAGGAGAGAGCAAAAAAAGAAATACAATCATGCAGATTAATACTTTTCATCTTGGATATAAATATTGGAAAAACATGACCTAGAATTCAGAATATCCGAATACCTACAACTGCTTGTACTTCTAAAAATAAGGCTTTCATATCAACAAAAATGTATTGGGTTTGTGTGGCAAGGTTTTGGCTAGGGGGGTGCCACAGGGCTGGCTTCTGTGAGAAGCTGCTAGAAGCTTCCCCTGTATCCAACAGAGTCAATACCAGCTGGCTCTAAGACAGATCCACCACCGGCTAAGTCCAAACTCATCAGTGATGGTGCAACCTGTGGTGAAGGTCATAGTGAGGCAGGCTGTCTGTCCCCTTGCAGCCCATCGAAGGCCCATTTCAAGAGCAGGTGGATGCCCAAAGAAGGCTGTGACCCCATGGGAAGCTCACACTGGAGCATCTGTGCTGTCAGGACTTGTGACCCTGTGGGGGTCCCACGCTGGAGCAGTCTGTTCCTAAAGGACTGCACCTTGTGGAAGAGATCCATGCTAGAGCAGTTTGTGAAGAACTGCAGCTCATGGGAAAGAATCAGGCTGGAGAAGTTCATGGAGGACAATCTCCTATGGGAGAGACCCCACACGGGAATGGGGAACAGTGTGGGGAGTCCTTTCCCTGAGGAGGAAGGAACAGCAAGATATCATGTGATGAACTGACTGCAGCCCCCACTTCCCATCCTACTGTGTTGCTGTGGGGGAAGGAAGGAGAGAAAATGGGGAATCAACTCAAACGTGGAAAGAAAGAAGGGTTGGGTGAAGGTGTTTTAAGATTTGGTTTTATTTTTTGTTACCCTACTATGATTTGGTTGACAATAAATTAAACTAATTTGCCTATGTTGATTCTGCTTTGCCAGTGACAGTAACTGGTGGGTAATCTCCCTGTCCTTGTATCAACCCACCAGCCTTTCAATGTATTTTCTCTCCCCTGTCCAGCTGAGGAGGGAAGTGACAGAGAAGCTTTGGTAGGAACCTGGCATTCAGCCAGGGTCAACCTCCCAGAAAAAAAAATTACTAAAATTAACTACTTTCTATTTAAGCAAGTTCTTATTAAAGATTTTAATTGCTTTGGACTAGAGCTGGTTTAAAAATGGAAACTATTTTCATGAAGTATTTTGATGTCTTGAGTTGGAGTTCATTCCTAAGGAAACAAGTTGATATTTATTTCATTTCTCTATTTATTGAGCAATAATTTGAAAGTAAATGATTAATATTGTTTTTCATTTGGTTTTCAGATAAACCGAAAGCATTATTAGCGTTATTAAGAGGGTTATTTTAAAAATTTTAAATAATTCAGAGTGGTCCCCTTCCCCATTTTCTGCAGTTACACGTTCACCAGAGATGAGTCAGTCTACTTTCCCACAGTAACTTCTAGACATGATAAAGTACAGCCCAAGCATGTTTACAAAGTGTCATTGACATCTAAAACTACATACATAGCTCTGCTCAGAAATTCTACAGTGGTTATTGAGGTTTAGGCTCAAGCAGAGAATGTCACCCATTCTGCTCAGGTCCTGCAGGAAAGGCCAAAATTCCTGCAAACTGTGCAAACATCCAACCAGAAAGAAAATGGTTGGACAGGATGGGGAAGGGATCAAGGAAGGAGCTCATTTCCACTCCAAGAGCAGATGCTGAAGTAATAGATCTACCCTCATCCAGGAGAAGGTGGGACTCACTTTTTTTAGGCTGATACAGCTCTCCAGCTTTCATTTCTGCTTATGTTCAAGGGGGAGGGGTAGAAGACTTTAACCTTCCAAAATGTCATAGGATCATAGAATCATCGAATATCTGAAGTTGAAAGGGACCCATAAGTATTGTCAAGTCCAACTGTCTGCTTCTTGCAGGACTACCTAAAACTAAATCATATTTCTAAAAGCATCATCCGGATGCTCACTGAACTCTTGGCAGGCTTGGTACTATCACCGCTTCCCTGGGGATCCTGTTCCAGTACCCAATCACCCTTTCAGAGAAGAACTTTTCCTAATGTCCATTCTGAACTTCCCTTGACACAGCTCCATTCCATTTCCTCATGTCCTTCTTACCAGTGAGAGGTCACCAGAGAGAGGAAATCAGCACCTCTGTGTCTACTGCTCCCTCTGTGGAAATTATAGGCTGCGATGAGGGCACCCTTCAGTCTCCTCCAAGATAAACAAACCAAGTGAGTTCAGCCACTCCTCATAAATTCTACTCTTGAGGCCTTTCACCATCTTGGTTGCCCTCCTCTGGACAAACTCTAACAGTTTGATGTCCTTCCTGTGTTGAGGCACCCTAAAATGCACACAGAACTTGTGGAGTACTGATATTTGAATTTCTTAAAGTAGAGAACAGCTGCCTGCAGCTTAGCTAAGATGCTGAGGTATTTATCAATGAATCATAGAATGGTTTGATTGGAAGGGACCTTAAATATCACCTAGTTCCAACTCCCCTGCCATGGACAGGAACACCTTTCACTAAGTAGGTTTCTGCTCAGAGCCCCATCCAATCTGGCCAGAACACTTCTAGGGATGCAGCATCCACAACTTCTCTAAGCAACTGGTTCCAGTGCCTCACCACCCTCACAGTAAAGAATTTCTAATATCTAACCTAAACCTGCACTCTTTCATTCTGAAGCCGTTTCGCCTTGTCCTGTCACTATATGCTCTTGCAAAGTCTCTCTCTGTCTTTCTTGTAGGGTCCCTTCAGGTACTGAAGGGATGCAATTAGGCCACCCCAAAGCCTTCTTTTTTCAGGCTGAACAATCCCACTTCTCTTAGCCTTTTCCTGTAGGAGAGGTGTTCCATCCCTCTAATCATATTCATGGCCCTCCTCTGGACTCGTACAGTTGATTAATCCAGAGATGCAGGTTCAAATGAACTTAAGTCGTGGTCTTCTTTCCTGGAAAAATTCTCTAAAACTGGGGATACTGAGCCAAAAGTCACAGAGTACCAGTGATGGAATCCCTCTTCAAAAATGGGCACCCAGCTCTCTTCAGTCATTTGCCACCAAAAAAAAAACACATGCAGATCTGGGAAGCTCTCATTTCTGTCCATTCCTCTTGTGGTTTGACCGTAGTAGGCAACTGAGCCCCACACATCTGCTTACTTACTCCGCTTAGTGGAATGGGTGAGAGAACTGGAAAAGTAAAAGTGAGAAAATGGGTTGAGGTAAAGACTCTTTTAATAGGCAAAATGAAAGCTGAACATACAAACAAAGCAAAACAAGAAATTCAATTACCACTTCCCAGGGGCAGGCAGGTGTTCTGTGATCTCCAGGAAAGCAGGACTCCATGACATGGAACAGTTACTTGGGAAGACAAATGCCTTCACTCTGAATGTTCTCAATTTCCTCCTTTCCTCAGTTTTTACTTCTGAACACAATGTCACGTGTTATGGTGTATCCTTTTGGTCAGCTGGGGTCAGCGGTCCTAGCTGTCTTCTCTCCCAGCCCCTTGTGCAACCCTGTCTACTTGCTGGGAGAGCAGCATGAGAAACAGAGAAGGCCTTGAGGCTGTGCAAGTGCTGCTTTGCAGTAGCTAAAATGTGGGTCTGTTATCACCACCTTTTTGGTCAGAAAACCAAAAGATAGCACCATACAAGCTTCTATGAAGAACTCTGTCCCAGTCAAAATCAGTACAATTCTCCACACAAACAGGCAGAGGCGTGGCTATACCTCTCAGATCATCCAATTCTGTATCTGCCCTCACAAGGATTTTTGGTCCCTCCTTTAGAAAGCCCCGTGCTACTGTCTCTGCCTCTAGATACAAAAAAAAACCCTATAAGTTTTTCAAATACATCTTCATCCAAGTTAGTGTGATTATCTTTTTACACAAAATCCCAGCTGAACCTTCCATATCTTTTAACACTAGTTTACTTGCCATCAATTTCTATTGCCATAATTCTTTATAATAGTCTACATGGCACAATATGTCTATTAAACTGTCAGTTTGGGGTAAGGCAGTTCAAGGAGGAGGGAAATAGTCTTCAAACTGAGAGTGCAGCCAGAAGCATAGGTGGCAAAGATGTTGAAAAGTAGCCTTATCATTAAAAGTGGCAGCAAGGTACTGAAGAGAAGCCTATTCAAACTGCACATTGGTAAAACTCATGCTGATGGGAGAAAATGGAAATGTATAGCATCTGTCATCTGCCCAGTTTCAAAGGACCTTTGCAGTTTGCAACATTTGGAGAAATTCAATTTTCAAGAATTCTGCCTTGATTCATCCTTCATTTTGCTGCAGCTGACCAAGAAAATTTGCATTTGTTTCATGCACAGAGCCCAGGAAAACAAGAACCACAAAAAAACCAAAAACAAAAAACAAAAACCAAAAAACAAACACCAACAACCAACCAACCAAAAAGAACAAAACCAAACCAACAAACAAAAGCCCCACCAAAAAAAAAGGAAAAGAGAGGGGGAAAAAATAGAAAGAAACCTGCTTGGTTTTGTTTTCTTGTTTTAACACTTCATTAACTTATCAGCTTGGAAACACAGAGTTTACCCACAGCCAATTCCCATCTCGTTCCTCAACAGGTTTTTTGCAAGCAGCAAGTCCATTAGTACTGCTAGGGTTGTTTGGCTTTTTCTTTTTTTTTCCCCTGTTGTCAATCATTTCTACTATTCTTAAATGAAATGTTCCAGCTCAGAAACAACTCCCAGTAGGCAATTTCTGCCCAGGCATGACCTCAGAACTGAGTGCTGTCATCATTGAAGACATGCAAACACTGAAGCTCTCTGGCACCGGTATTTCAAAAGGAAACATGCCTTCTATATAGGACTGTGATAAAGATCACATATAAGTCAATGTGGCAACAAGTACTTAAAAAGCTAATAACAGTTTGATTTCTGCCTGAAGCTTCTCAGTCATTCTCAGATGCCAGAAATTTCATCTTTTGCTCCAGTGTAATTACACATGATTCTTCTGAAATTCAAATACTCCAGCTATGGTCAGAGCAAACTCAATGACAATATCAAGTCATTTTAGTAAAAATTCTAGTATATTTTTAAATCGAAGGGATGCCTCCTGTTTCAGTTTGATACTGGCAAAAAATAAACAGGGGAAAATGGTTCAACTTTCCCCTTACTGAGCCAAGAGTGATAAAGACATTAAGGTGTCACTAGTGCTATCTCTCTGAAAAAATATTCAAAAGCAACACTGACAGATGAATTTGCAAGTCTGCTACCCAGATATTAAATAGTCTGTATAGCATAGGAAAGTCTCATCACAAAGATCTTTATTTGCTGCTCAGTCAGTTCAGCTTGTTCCTCCTCCAGCTGTTCATCAGAAATTGAAACTGTAGCTATCAAATCCAGAAAGATGTCTCAAGGCAAACTGGTCAGGTTTATGATCAAAGGCTAATGAAAAGGTTAGTAATCTATGCTGAGGATAGCTGGAAAGTTCACCCTGGAGACAAAACTGTAATCAGCTTGAATGCAGAAGCTACCTTTTTGCTAATGGTGAATATTAAAAATATAGGATAAAGAAATTTGCACAGGTGGAAAAAAATGTTGGTGTCCAAGTTCCACTGCATTCCCTTCTCCTTCTCATCCATACTAATGGGCCTTTGTCAGCCCCTGAGAAATAACAGCATCAGTGTTTCTTACCATCTGAGATGAAGGGTAGGGGCAGAATGAGGAGTCTGCAACAAATAAAAAAGCATTTGCTAAAACACTACTGTACAAAATTAGTTTTACTGGTTTAAATCACACTTTAATGGTTTACTAAAGCATAAGAGCTGCTGTGAGCTGTTTGCCACATTATTTGTGCAAACACCAGGTAGCTGATGAAGACTTTACTCCCCATACTTAAAGCGAAACTTTTGCTGATTTTTTTTGTTATATAGCAGTGGTTTGGCCCAGCTGAATTCCTATAGTTTCCTCACAGCCATTTTGTTCAACCATAAACAGCTTTCATTTTTGGGCTACTCCCTAACTGCAGGAGACTACACTGGGTACTGTCTTGGCAGACTGACTTTTACTTCATTGGTTCTATTTTTTTTCTTTCCATTTCTCTATGTATTAGTGGAAATACCACAATGCCAGAGCTGTAGAGGTGAACAACCTCTCAGATTCAGCTTTCAAATTCTCATGGCAGTCTCTCTGGAAGCCAATTAGAAATCTTACAAAAAAGACTCTGGAAGCAGAAGGTTAATGAAAAATGCATAATGTAATTTTTAAAAGAACTTTAAAAGCATAAAAATATAGTAACGAGAAGGGTTTAAGGAGTGCTAAAAGAAACTTGAATTTGCCTTTAGAATGAGACACTTGAGGGATCAGGTGAAAAATGCTAACCCAAACTATGAAAAACCAGGAGAACATGGAAAAAATATATAATTAAATGATAAACAGAAACTATTTGTATAACATTTGTGTAACATTCCTATCATTTAGGATACTAGAAAAACAAGAATTAACTTTATACAGCTTAGGAACCCCTTATTTACACCAGAGGGCAAAGATAACAATTCCATTGGCTTCAGAGATGTGATATGAATAAGTGCTTGTCTCTTTACATATGCTCTATCTTTCAGAGTATTCACTTGATAGTTGCTCATTGTTGTAAAGGGTGAAGTCAATGTTAGGAGATTTATAGTATTTAGAATTATAGCAAAACCAAAAAATTCCCAATCTACCATACAATATCTTTACTCAGGTAAACTTTCTTTCCTATTAAGATAAAAAAAAAAAAAAAAAAAAGAGAAATTAATTTGGCTGATGCTTGCTTTAATATTTCTAACACAACTTCTGAAAACAGATATTTTTTCAGTCAGTATTACATGCCTGTCTTTCTGGGATGATACAGTTTTACTTTAATACTACATATGTTTCATTTGTACTTTTCATGATTATTGTATAGGGCCCAGATGTAGACAGCAAATGTGGCCAACCAGCCTCCCTGTGGAAATTAAGTAGGTAGATAGGATTAATCATCAGGTAAAAGTCCTGTCACAGACATTATCAGAAGAAAACCTTTCTATTGAGTGGGTTCTGACAGATGTCCCAGCAACAATTTTTAGTCTGAACCAGACATCAGGACACGATCACATTTCCATCAAATTACTCAACGAGAACATAGCATGGAGTCAGCTTTATAACAGACTCAGAAGGGTCTGTGACACAGGGTCCACATAAGCTTCCATGGATTTAAACTGCTTTATCCTTTAAATAAATTTGGACCAACAGAACAAGAACAATAAAACATACACTTCCCCAGAATGAAGCATTTTCACATTTACAGGTCTGTGCTCTTTCACACTTTCTAGAGTACTCTATCCCTATTCTTCTACAAAGTTTTATTGAGCTTTACGAGTCCACTCGAGGTATTATGAGGTCAAGTGGGAAAGTAACCATTCAATAGTTAATGGTTGTGTCTAGGTAATAAGTGGCTAATGAGTTACATTCACTGAAATGGTGGATAGCGGGACTTTAATTACACTTTAGAAACCCTCTAACTTAACGTAATTGCTGTAGATTCTGAGGTGGGAAGAAACTTGTATAAACATTTTAACTAGCTTCCAAAAATTGTCTTGCTTCCTTAGTTGCTGTCTTGCACAGCTACATGTGTTATACATTTGTCTGGTGAATGAGCTTCATTAAGTTCCCCATTCCATACTTCATCTACTGTATTACATGCGTTAACAGTTCCATAACGCTCTGCATATTTTATCTGGCAGTGCTTTATGTTCAGGTTATGCTACACATTAAAATTTTTGCGAATCAGAATGAGGCTTTACAAAACTCGATTGAGATTTTGTAGTGTCCAAAGATCTGTCCAATGCAGCACAAATTCAATGGACATCTTTGAAAAGTACCCTGTTTTAATACACTTGCTTACTGCTCAGAATGACATTTATACTGATTTGTGTTTTCAGCACTGTCTGGAATAGAACATTGCATTTGTTTAGGAGTGACACTTTAGCAATTGCCACTTCCACAGATTTGTTAGATCCAGGGGCACAGAGTACAGTGGCACTTGTTTTGTTTATTATGTGGCAGAAAATAGAAAGGGAGAATAAACTAACACTTTCTTGACATATCACCAAATGCCATACACACTTTGCTGAGTTGTTGGTACACTCTTTTCTGAGTCGTTGAAGGAGGTCCTCAACATAAAAAAACCAACTCCTGGCTCACCAGAACAAGTGGCCCCTTCCCTATCACAATTTTTCAAAGTAAACCTCTCAGAAATTAGGAGGTCTGTTGAGCTGCTCTGAAATGCTCCTTTTCTTTGACATATTTTCACAACCTCTCCGTAGTAAGGAGATATCTGATGTCACCTGGTAAAATGTGTCAAGCCACTGTTTGTAAATTTGGCCCTGTCCTGGACCACGATGCACAGGTCATCTCCTGAAGCATGGTTACTTGTTCTTCTGGGTGACCAATTATGTAGTCGAATTATGATTACATGTGTTTACATCTGTATCTCACTGCATGTATCATCCCTGCACAACACCATTTATTGCCATTGACTTTATCTTTAGATCAGATAGTGGCTATACCACTAATGCACCCACTGCGGTAGTATAAGCTTCTCAAGCTAACAAGATGTATGACACTGATTAAGGGACAGTTTGATTTGCATGAAGTTCATGACTGGAACTTTACACATGCAGTGCAGCTTTTGCATCTGGACACACCGAAACTATTTTCATCTATACATAAATCAAAAACACAACTACAGTTTTCTACAGTCGGAAATGCTGGCTCCTTGAAATCAGAGGGAGTTTGGTCTTTGGTTTTAATGAATATTTTGAATGAAATCTTGGCCCTAATTCCTTCGTTACAGGCTTAAACACATTTTTAAATATTTTGCTGAGTCAAAGCCATACAATTGGTACACAAAGGATGTTTCAAACCACAGTTAATATGGGTTTACTGATCAGTTTATATATAAAAAAATACAGTTAAGTACTATTCATTTTAATCTTTAATGGCTATATCTTTATGGAAAGCATAAAGAAATTAACAGCAGAGTTTCACAACAACATGAGGATCCAATTTTAACAAGTCAGACATTAAACAACAACTGACATATGTTGTGGACCTGTGCATGCACATAATAATCCTGAATCTTTTTTTACGAACCTTTATGGCTTATCTCAGGCCATTAAATATTATGAAAATGAACCATATACATAAGTTAAATGTCAAGGGACAGATATATACATCTTGATTGTAGCACATAATATTATAATGTTTCTAAAAGCAACACAGAGCAACATAATAAAAAGTTATCTAATTGCTAGTACATTAAGTTACTTCATAGCTAAAATACAGCTAGCAGAAAACAAAGTGACTCAACATTAAAATGAACATTAAGGGAACACACACAGACAGCGTTCAGAGGAAGAAGAAATACTTTGTTTCATGAAGATATTTGGTTTCCAACAAACTGCAGGTTGCTTGTAGTAGGCTTTTTCCTGTTATTTGTAAGTAACAGGAAAGTAAGTCAGAGGTACTAGTTCCTAGCCCCAGAAACTTTGCCTTTCAACTTTTAAAATTCATTGAAATCTTCGTCAAGCTCATTATGTATTTAACCATTAACTTACCCAGATAGCAAATACCCAAACTTGTTAACCAGATATCAGGTCAAACCAACTG
Organism: Cephalopterus ornatus; assembly: GCA_013396775.1. Taxonomy (NCBI): domain Eukaryota; kingdom Metazoa; phylum Chordata; class Aves; order Passeriformes; family Cotingidae; genus Cephalopterus; species Cephalopterus ornatus. The sequence goes on from VZRE01001319.1 coordinate 23,755, forward strand.
CCAGAATTAAGGATATTTAATACTCAAGACTGCAAATCAGCATTGTCCACACTAGTGATAATAATCTCCTTATGTAATCCCTTTTGCGATATTTCACCGTTAATGGTTGAACATCCTCATTTATGTATCAACTCTTTCAGAAAATGTGTCCTAACATGTCCCAAGGTGTATATACAAAATGCAATATCTTGCACAGAAATAATGGCCTACAGTATAATAATATACATGCACAGGAAAAATTCACGGTATGCAGAAATCACTCATACACTAAAATGAATACCAATGCAGATTTTTTTTTTCCTGATATGGGTTTATACACATATACTCACCTAATACAACTAAAAATTCAGAATAGACCCTGTAGGAAACATCTAAAGACAGTAGATGCTAAACCAGATGTATCAAGTGAAATAAAAAGGTTCTCTCACATTTCTGTTTTCCACACATGGTTGCCAGGAAGTTATGTGACACACTAGCAGGGAATATTCCTCAGGCCCTAATGTTTTGCCTATGCAAATATGTGATATATGTGGAATGATCAGTGCAATAATTTTTCCACAGGGAAAAGTCTTGCTGGTTGCCAATTTTTATTTCTTATACCATTCCTCATCGTCATTTTTTTCATCACTTAATGGCTTAGAAATTTGGTATTGTTCACTTCAGAGACAGGCATTTTGCTACAAAATATTTTCATTTCTGGGAAAAAAATCAGGATTATTACCAGGGCAAAAATTGAAATTGCAGCATTTCATTTTCCATCTGCAGTGGCTTTTGTGGGTCAGACATCCCAGCAATGTTGAGCCAGCAGTTAAAATTTAAGACGTCACTTTCAGCTATTATGGGTTTTGCTTCTCCTTTCACAATAGAAGTATAAGGCACCAAGACAGGTTACTGTACCATCACTGCAAGAGTTTCATTTCAGACATGTATCAATCATAAAATAATACATATGATATTAAATCCACACTCATTCTGAACTAGAAGCCTTTCAAGACTTTCTACCTGTCATATGAATACATTTCCATTTTACTGATCTATAGTGAGTTATGGCCCATGCTCTCTTCTCTCAACACTGCAGCTGTTACATCAGAAACCTAGTCTTGTTTCTTGGTCTCTCTTTTGTCTTATTTTTTTTAAACAATTCTCAGTGAATTATGTATACTTTGGAATGTCATGTCAAACTCTTACTTGGATGGATAAATGACAATATCAGATAAAGATCCATGTCACATAAGTGACTTCAATGCTATTTTGATTTCAAAAGGAATTTTCACAGAAGTCCTCAAGTTTTCCACATGTTTCAGAAGAATTATGCTGTTCCTCTTCTTATTCTTTTCTTTATTGAATTTAATTGCAGAGTTTGAAAGCAAAAAAGGAAGTGTAAGTTAAAAAAATATCAAGTTTTTAAAATACAAAAGAAAAATTAATAGACATATTTGATAATTACCTCAATATTATATGTATGCATGTGATTGATGTAATTTAACCTTTATCTGCTTTATCTATAAAAATATTCCTTGAAAGAAAATCTGAAATTTTTGTGTGTTCCTTTGTTTGTTTTGTTTTTTATCTCAAAAATACAGACAAGTTATTTCTTGGCTGTACAGATAAAGATTCCTCTATTGATTGTTTAGGACAATAGGGGAATAAGGTATCTGGTGAAAAGTTTTCAAATTCATCATAGTCCAGCTGATAATCTAATGAAGTGATATTTCATTCTTCCTATATATCTCTAGATTGATTCTTCTATTTTGAATCTACACATAGTATAACATTAGATTATTCTAATATTAGAGACAGAAATTTCAAGAGACCTGTCTTTCAACTGATACTTCACTTCATACCCTGCTAGAATTGGGTTCACAGGTTCTTTTCATTTTATAAACCAATGGGACCCACCAGAATCATCTGCAAGACTAGAGGCATCAAGAATTGTCAGAGATTTTAGTGCAAGTGATAACCTAACAGAAGAAAACATCCACTGATTTCCAGAGTAAAGAGTACCTAGCAGCAGTATGGAATATCTGCAAATACACTGAATTTCCAGTGGTCTCTAGATCGTGCTGGCATACCACTCTGAGCGAAGAGTATCAATCCCGATCTTTCTAGGATGATAGTAATGTTTTGGGTATCTGTTATAACTGAGGATAAAGTCAATTCTTGGATGACTCCATTTAAGAACTGGTTAGGCTGCTAACCTTGAGAAACCAGGAGATCAGTTCACTGAACTGTTCTGTCTGAAGTTTCAGCAGTATTTGAATAAACTAAACACTCTTGTTTTAGCAATAAAGTTAAGACGTTGGAGTCTGCAGAGTCTTCAACTACTTAACCAGAGGAGAGGATTTTAGTGTGATTAAAAAAATATCCCTTCGTTGATCTTGTATTTGGAAAGTGTATATAATAAAGGCTGTGGGGCACTAGCACTGAAGTGAATGAGACTCTATATATTCCACATCAGTGATTAATTAATTCAGGGTTTAAAAAATGAGAAAAGTTGAAATTTTTCATCTATTTTTTTAATTACATTAAGTCCGTCAATGCATATATTTATTTGAAAACAATCAAAAAGTCACACAAGAGGGGAAAAAAAATTAAGGTGAATGTTGGTTTCAAAAGCTGTGTTTTTCTTCCAGTTGCATATTTTAAGTGAAAAGAAATGAACCCAAAGAACTAGCAATTCCTCACTAGAAATCTCTTCCTGTCTCAATTACTCAGTTCCTCACTTCTCACCATATTTTCCTTTCTCTAGTTCTCATAATTTTTTTCTCACCACAAACAAGTCTTACTTCTCAATTTAAAAACAGAAATTCACACAGGAAATATATATCCTTAAATTAAAAATAAACAATTATCCAAGAACTGTTTCAGATATACTTTCAGATATATACATCTGAAAAAGTTACCTCAAGGGAGTCAAAAACAAGTGCAGTTTCTTCCATTTTTTGGCCACCTTTTGAAAGGCAGCTTTCTCCATACAGGTGGTTAGATGGCCTCAACATATTGCATCTGTTATCTTTGATATGCTTAGCACAGACTCCTGTGGAGACATTTTCTTAATTATGAGTCAGAGAAGCTCTTGGAATCCCAACTGTCTCTTTTACTTTATCTAATCTGACGGGCTCATTTGTCCTAAACACTTCACTTTGCAACCCTCAGAGTCATCCACTAGCAGTATCCTATAACGTGTCACTCTTTCCCTACTAATATCCAATTAGGCAGTCATCCATCTTTTCCTATTGCCTTCTCTAATCAGAAAGTCATATGCAGAGATGGAAAAAATCTATTTTATCCATCTCCTGTCAATGCAGATTTATTCCCCAGAGAATATTTTTTAGTGTTATGCTTATTTAACTTAGATTATTACAGATTTTTCAAAATAAAGTTCAAGCCAAATTATATGAACAGCTTGGATTACACCATTTGGGAGTTATATGATCAGTAACCAATGCCAAGAGAATCAATAGACAGGAAAAAACATTTAAATGTGAGCAGAGAAATAAATGTGCCTGTTGCTCTACAACCAAATACAATTCATAGAACTAAATATTACTTAAATAGATTCTAGTGGAACTCTAAAAGTTCTTTTGAAAAATTAGATATTTCTATTCTTGGCAAGCAAGCAGGAGGCAAAACAGAGATAGTCACAAAGGGCCAGATGTTTTACATTATCTATAAATTTGCAAAACTAAATATTTGACTCTTTTTTTTTAAAGAGTCAGTGATAGTGGGAAACAGCTGAACTTTACAACAAAAGAGCCCAACCTATGTCCTTGTACATAGAACTGATCTCAACCCCCTCGGTGAATGTCCTCAAATCCAAAAGCCTGTTCAGTGTCTTAGTGGCCAGTGGAGGCTTCCAGTAATGCAAATTAGTACCAGCTACAATATTAGTTATTGTGATGTAGTCGCTCGCCCACAAGGATTTGGGCTGAGACAACCAAACTTATTTCATTTTTTTGTCAGATGACAACAACATTAAGTTATCACTGGCTTACAGTGACAGATCTCCATGCTTTCCTGATGCCTCTGGGCCTGTCTTCCCATGCGATTCCTGTTCTATCTTCTTTTACCTTGTGTGCACAAGGCATGTATCACTGCATGCAAGCAAACACCAGAGGGAGAAGAAGCTGCAGGAAACCAGGTGAAATGAGCTCATATCTGGGGATGCAGCCAGTCCTCTCAATACCATCTCTGTTGATGTAAAGGAGGCCACAGGAGTGAGACGAATTGCTGTCCAGAGAAATGAAGAAGACCATAGGGAGAAACAAATAAACAAAACCAAGGGTGATGACACAGACAGGCCTTCAGGTTTCCAAACACCCTAACACAAAGATGTGACTACACCAAATCACAGATTGTCACTGGACAAACTTTAAACATAAGTGGATTTAGTATTTATTCTGCCTCTAAATTAACATGCAAGTTGACAACATTTCCACTTAGACTTGCCTACAGAAATAAGAGCCCTAATTAAATAATAAAAATTTATATACTAGAAGTTTAATTAAAAAATCATAGTCACACCAACATTTTCTACTTAGCTTTTTTATAGAAGCAATGAAATAAATATTACATAAAGTCCTAAAGAGAAACATCATTTTCTGCTGATGAATATCAGCAGTTTCACACACTGTCTTAATTTATAACAAGGTCAAGTTACAATAAACTGAATTCCCTTACAGAAGGGAATAGGCTAAGCCAACAATCCGTGTGTAGGCTAAGCCAATAACCCTCAATCTCAGTGAGCACATCTACACTAGTAAATTCAATAACTCAAGACAGTGCTGGCAAGTACTTGTATTCTATAGTCTAAATAGTTAACACTGACACTCATGTGGTTTTGTTGCAGGAAAATGAGTCTATCTGTGATTTCCCTCACATCACCTGGAAACAATGAAACAGGTAGTCCAGATGGCAGATGCCTCATTCCTGCAAACATTTAAAGTCAGGCTGGATGGGGCTTTGAGCAACCTGATCTAGTTGACAATGACCCTGCTCATGGCAAAGGGAGTTAGACTAGATGCCCTTTAAATGTCCCTACTAAACCAAACTATTCTATGTTGCTATAATTCTATGATTCTTTATCAGTTTTCGGGCACGGATCACTCACTGTTAGGCACTCAGACCAGGTAGGCCTCCTCTTTGCGGAACCAGGAGAGCATGTTAAGGGCTTCTCCTTTCAGGCTGGCTTCAGAGAACATATTTAAGTTGCTGTCCCAGATTTGGCATCTGGAAGCACAGTCCACCCCAGAAAAGGAGAAATAAAGTGTAAGTCCCTACTCTTTGGTTTCCCTGTATCTGCATTAAGAAATTAGGTGATTAGCAGATATACTTGCATATTGCAGTTTTCTCACGCAGACTGATCTCATAGTGAGTCACTGCGTGAAGAAAGGATGCATTATATAGAGGATAAGTATCACTGTTCCTACTCACTGTTTTACTTGCTGCCACTGGGGACCATTTTTGTTGTGAACTGTGAGATGCTGCTGGGACTTCCAAGGGATTATGAGAATTTGAGGGTGAATTGTTCTTGTTCCAGTCAATAATTCAGCCTTTCTACACCCTGTCTTCAGTGACAGCTTCTGCTTCTCTATCAGATTTGAGGCTGTTAGTATGGTCTGTATCTGGTGAAGAGATAGTACATTTAGCTGTCAGGAACTTGAATATCATGATAGCAGAGAAAAATGAGAATGTTAGGATGACAGACAGTAAATAGAAAATGATGGGTACTGAGGGCATTCACTGACCATCTGTATCTGGCAGAATGGTCATTCTGGGCTCAGGAAATAAGAAATTTGAATTATGATGCATAGCTGGAATGACTTACTGACTTCAGAAAGGGAAGCTTACATTTTTGGTATCTCCTGCTAAGTTTGCCACATCCCTATAGCAGTGCCACACTAAAATCAGTACTTTGAAGCATGAGAACTCAGAGAGTTTTATCTGTAGGATGCATGAAAGTAAGACTTATCCTGGTTAATTTTTAAGCTGTGCATGCTATTTCTTCTCTCTTACGTAAAGCCATTAACTGAGTCCTGCAAAACAGTACCCTTTTAATCCTCTTATTTAACAGGCTGCTCGTGTGCTAATACCACTACTTAGACTTGTCTTTGCCTCTTAGTACCTTCATCATCAAGACAGTCTCACAGAAATTAATGTGCACTGCCAAAAGGCACTGATGGTGACTGTAGTGGAAGGAATGGAACGAGGGTGGGATTACATATGCAATGCCACCAACAAAAACCAGCATATTCTGAGCTAGTCCTGCCCACCAAGCTGTAGAAGAGTCTCTAGAACTGCAATATGTAGAACCTAGAGGCTCTAGAACCTGAAATCTTGGAGCAGACATGGGTGCCTTTAAAAATGCAATTTGTTAGACTGAAGCAATTCATGGCATCCACTTCAAGAAGACTGGATCTTAGAAATTCAAGTGTCCCTGTTGCTGTTGCTGAGGGTTCTCACCATCTGTGAAAAAAGATGGGAAGAAAAATACTAGAAATTAATGAGACTCAGAAGGCATGCCTGTTAATTTTGAGCAGTTAGCTACAAAATCATAACATGGTGTAAGTTCATAGAGAACAGCCTTGAAAGTATATTGACTGGCCTGTTTTGGTAGGTTTTGGCTTTGATGTTAAGCGATTGATAAGATATTGTATGACTTCATGAAAGAAATATCCTTTTGGAAAGCATGAATAAGCATTCTGTGAAGCAAAGCAAAGTATTAACCTGTGGAAAGTTAACATATAGGACATTGAAAAACAAGTAACAATAATGTCTCAAAAGAAAAGCATTTAAGTTGGTATGTTGCAATATCTCATGAATGACTGCACATCTCTAAGTATTATACCTATGGTTTCCCTTTTTCTTCTAAGGCTGAATGGAAGAGATTTCTTATTAACGCTACACCTGAAACTAAGTTAGAGATGGCAAAGCTGTGCACTGCTACTCTTATTGTGTACTGGCTTCTGGATAAAATTCTTTGCATTTTTTTTTCTACATGATCCTTTTTGCCATCTGCTTTTTCTGACACAGGAGCAACATGCTGTCTTGAAGCAATTTCTTACATTTCTTTTGGTCCCTTTCATTCATTTCCTCCTATGTATCAAGGGTCACAGGCTCATAACACTTTTGGGCATCTGACAGACACCTCCCTCTTTCTTCTTTTATACTTCTTCTGAAATAAAATTGGTCTTTCATTCATTGTGGAGAGGATGTCTCTTACAGATATCCAAAATGAGTGAAAATAGTTTAAAAAATATATTTTTGGAGGTCTATCAAATAAGAGAATACTGGTCAGAAAATTTCTTAAATATTCTGTCAAAATCTTCCCAGAAACAATGAACTGAAAGAAGTATCATGGTGGCTTTTCTAATAACAATTTAGAGTCAGCAGGGTGACTGCAGAGGTAATTTACTTGATATCATATGATGATGGGAGTTTGTGGGTTGTCCCAGGCATTAAGTGTAAATTAAATAGAACGTAAACAAGAAAGAATACTGCAAAGCCTATTCTGGTACAGACCGATCTTAGCTGTTGTGTCTTTCATGCAGATGTTAAAGGCTCAAAGAAAGCTGCCAACTGACATTGCTAAAGACCTAGAAATGGTACTCTTTTTGCTGCTGGAGAGGGTTATGGTTACAGAAAATGGCAGCCTACAGAATACACTTTCACATGAATGTGGATGGTCCAGTGCAGTCAGTCTCTGCCCACATCCCCAGCCAGCCAGCCATATTCCCCTTGTATTTCAGATGTATTACCAAGATTAAGGAGTTCTTTGCTCAACACTGACTACTTCTACTTTACCTTATTGCAGACAAACACTACGGCAGGTTTCTGTCCCTACCTCTCAGAGCAGAGGTCTGTGCAGTTCCAAGTAGACATGTCTGCAGGAATATACAGGCTTGGTTTAAATTTCTTGAAAATATTTTCAAGGTTTTGCTTGGAAACAAAAGAATTCCTGTGCCAAGAAAAATCTGAAACTCTGTAAACAGGGATGGATTGCCAGACTGGTCTCATTTTGTGAGCTAATTCAAAGCTTCACCCAGCAGCAAACTACCTCTCTGTCCACCTCAGAATTCAGAGACACAGTACGCAAATAATTTGGTTTGGATTCTACTGCTGAAAAGCTAGGCATGTTGGATTGGATATTTACATTGTACGTTTGCTTTACAATTTTATTCATAAAAATCTTGCAGTCCAAATAACTGGTTACTGGACAGTCTGTGTGGATGATTTTAAATTGTCCATGTATTTTATTTGAATGCTTAGACATGATTTTCAATAATGTATTGGTTTATGTTGCTAGAAATTTCAGCTGTTTGCACAACCAAAATAATGCATTTGGGAACAATTGGGAATTCTTAATCATATTATCCTCCTTTTTTTCTTTTTGCTTTTGATTGTCTATGCAAGTTGTACTTGTAAATTGGCAAGATCCAAAGGAGCTTTTATTTGCTCCCCACTGTCAAGCACTGGGAAAGGGAAGAAGTGAGGATATAGTCATGAAAATACCAACTTTATTTGAAGAACCACCATGCTTTAATCTGATAACTAAAGTGAGTTGCTGCCTTATCCAGGCCCAATTTATCTGAATCTTGGAGAGCATCTGGGATGTGCAGTATCTTTGATCCATGTCTAATACTGTTCTGTGGCCTAGGTGCATTTCAGACTTTCCTTGCCTCAGGCCATGCAAGATGGCTATTGTCACAAGGTTCTCATGCAAATCTTAGCACAGATGGCACACAATCCTCCACAACACCAACAAATACGAAACAATATCAGATATTTAATTGTTTTCTTTTGCACTGTACTGGTATTGTCCCTCTTTGACCTTGCTTCATGTCCTGTCATTTTCCAAGTCCTGCACTTTTTCTTCAGTACTCCAAGCTGCTTATACTCCCAAAGATAAAAACATACTTGCCTCATGCCTTTTCTACTCAACTGAAGAGCACAACTCTTCAAGTAGCCTCAACAGCAGTAAAGACAGAGCCACATTCACACATGCAAAACCAAACTCATATTCCAGAGAATATCACAGAATATTTTGATTTGGAAAGGATCCACATGGATCATTGAGTCCAACTCTTATGTGAATGGCCCATATAGGCATCAAACCCACAACCTTGGTGTTATTACTCTAAAAATCACATCAAAGATAAAGGTGAGGTCAGTGAGATGGGACAAGAGGATATCTTTACTCACAACAATTCTGTTCTAAAAAAAGCTTTAAAAGTCTGAAACTAGTTTCTATTATTATTGAGGAAAAATAATACTACTGATAATGGCAAACGATACATAACTCTAAATAAACTCAGTAGCTATAGGCTACTAGGATGGTCTATAAAACATACATAAAAAATTCCTCTGTGCCCAGGAAGAGCTGGACTGTTGATGGAATTCACCTTTCTTTCAGGGGACACTTCCCCATTAGAAGTCTCATCCCACCCCTCCATGTTTGAGTGTGCTCCAGTTCTTTGAGATACTGCTGCTCTCACATGCTTATGGTTTCCATGCCGAGTTATCTGTTAGCAAGCATTAGGGCAGCTTGCAGCTATCAAGGAATCACTGGAACAGGGAGGACATTTTGTTTATCCACAGGCCCCTAATGGCTTTTAGCCATCACTAGCACTACGGAGTTTGGAGAGCTGGTTCAGTTTGTCAATAGCTTTCACAAACAAGTCTCAAATTTGGGTATGAAAGTAAATGAGATGGCAAAATTTAGTGGTAGATCAGGTTGTAACCAGTCAAGCAGTCAGAGGTTGACAGCAGTTGAATGCTCAGATGGCTAGGCAAATTCTGTAAAAGAACAAACTAGTTTCAGAAATAATTGCCCCAAAGTCAGAAAAAAATAAACCAGGAGCAAGTAACTGGATGGTGTGTTTCCCACTATTTCAGCAGCTGATACAGGACTTGACCCTACTTTGTTTAAATGGGTCACTGTCATAATGGTGTCTATAGTGACAAAGGAAAGATTTAATCAAGGCTACTCTATGTTTTAAAAGAGAAACAGGAAAAAAATAAAATATTAAAACTAGGAACTAAGTTGTGTTTAAAAAACACAATGTATGGTTTGGGGAATGTTGAAGGCTATTTGAGCTTTGCAACAGTATAAGCTGGAACATACCTTTCCATACCTTAATTGCTGGCAATAGGCTGGCTGATATACTAATAAACATTTATATTTATATATTAATTTGATTTTATAGCTATCAGAGTTAACGTTACATTTGCTATATGTTAGTGACCAGTACTCTTCCAGGTCATATAACTTAGCCTACAGGGTTTTCTTCATAATAGGCCAATAAAAGAAACCATATCGATTTTATGGTATTGCTGTAATTCAAATGTTAGATGGTTTAGTAAAGATGATCTAAAAGAAAGAAATTGCTCAACAAGTTTCTCTACATAGAACCATTGTCTCTGGTCTCACAGTGGAATTTTTTTAAACCTTCGGAGGGAATTCATCTCACAGACATTTGGTAGTGTTTGCCCTGTAGCACATACAGTTACCTCTCTGTAGGTTGCATGGTTGTCTAGTCATTTGCCCTTGAGTGTCACAAAGCTGCAGTAAACATTTTACAGACATAGAAAATTACAGATCGCTGTTCTGCTGAATTTATCAGATGCTGTTTCATACACATCTAGCATCTCTCTAAACTTCATGAGCTTGCTCAGAAGGGTAGAAAAAGCACAGATGTTCTTACGGCTGTGTGACTTGCTACAAATGCTGCAATTGCATCTAGTTCAGCTGACCACAGCTATCACAGGGAATGCTGCAAGGTTCAGGACTAAAGTCATAATACCTGCAAACGGTGTATTTTAATACATTTCAGTATCCCTAAGAAAATCAAGAAATTCTGACAGAGAAACTGCAAAATTGATTATAGAAAATATGAAACAGACAGTGACAGTAAGAAGGTAAGTACAGACATATGGATTATTTTTCAGTTCCTTTTCTGTAGAAGTTATATACCCTTTTACTGTCTGCTCTTGATATGGGTTGAATTATTTAGAATCACATCAGATTTCCCTTGTTCATCTTTCAATCTCATATGCTTACCTTCCTTGGTTCAAGTCTATGACTATTCAATGTTTCCAAACCTAACCCATATCTTAGATATCAACATGCCTATTTGAGAAAATAAACCTTCAAAACTCTCATGAAGTCAGAAGCAAAGGGGAGTCAGAGTCTGGACACGTGGGGGCTGCAGGGGCGGGGTGGGGGGGGGAAAAGGTTTATAAGGAAAGAAAACATGTTCTAGGGAGTTAGAGAGATGCAAAAGGAAGATAAGGTTTTCTAGGACAAATCTAGTTGTATTAATCCTTATCCATCTATCAACAACATAATTGCTAAAACATGGGGGAACTTCTTTTAATAGATGACCTGTGTCATATGCACAATAAATATGAAAACTTTCCTTATGATTAGTACATAGAACATTAAACCCTTTCTTTCTGTATTTTGCTGTGCTGTTTTTTGAAGCAATAATTTCCTTCTCCTCTTCTCTTATCCACTCTGTGGTCTTGAAAGCAGACATTGCTCTGCAGCACTGGTGTCTCCACTGACATGGGTGCAGATTGGCTTGGTAAGTGGGAAGATCTGTATGGACCCTATTGAAGGGGTGAGGCCTACATGCTTTATCTATTATAGCAGGATAAAGGAAGAACAAAAAAGTACAAGAAATACACTGGTGTAGGACTCTGAACGTAGGGATTCAGCTCCCATCTTTTGGCTGGAACATGCAAGAGGCTTTTGCAGTCCTTTTGCAATGCAGTAACAAGCACATTCTCTCTATTCTCAGCATGAAAATGAAGCAATCATCTTCTTTTTAATTCTCTCTTATTCCATTTTATTTTGGGGGTAATCTGTGTCTGCAAGGATGGTATTCTGCTTTTGAGCTAGCTATGTTAGTTCTTTTTAGATAGGACAAAGAAACAGACCTTCTAACAAGCAATTCATCTTATCTTAAATGAGATATCAAGAAAAGGTTATGACATTAATACTCAAAAGCACCCACTTTTCTATATTACTATTAAGGTAATCTAAGGTGATCTAAGGTAATCTGTGTTTGATCACATGAATCCAAAGTCATCTTGTATTGTTCTGTGGCAATGGTGAATTAACTAGAAAACAGACCTCAAAACTTGACAGCAATTTGTACCCAAACAGAAATTTACAAAACAGGAGCAAACAATCTCTCCTGAGCATTTCAAATGTCTGACTATATCTCCTAGGCTTTATAAAAACCAAGTTGTATGGAGTCTTGGGCTTTTGTTCGGTCAATATTATGTCCCAAGAGGTCTAGGCATGGTTCTGCTTCTGTAGAAAGGCAGAATTACAGGATCACGGCAGAATTACAGGATCACAGCATAATCCAGATCTCTAGTCAAACTTTATGCTCAAAACAAGGTCAGCTATAAGGTTAGACCATGCTGCTGAATCATGAATCCCAGAGACCAAGGTTATTTAATTGAATTCTTACATCTCTCTTTACATTTCATGGAAAATAGTCTAGATAATAACACATCTGGAATTTACAATCTTTGTTTTGTGAATCTTAAAAAACTGAGACCAAGTTTTTCTCCTACAGTCTTGAAAAATGGAATTTTTTTTCATTTTACTTTGTCTTGAAGTCATAGGACTCCACTACTTGAGATTTTCAGAGAATCCCTTTACAGTTTAAGACTGAGGTAGGAGCACTGAAAATGCTACTTCATTAAGTATAACACTACAGTTATGTCTGACAAGGTAGAGCCATTTCAAGAACATGATTTTTAATTGGTGGAGTTTTCTCTTGGGCATTTTTATGTATCTTATATGTGCTTGATACTCAGCTACATTTATTCTCTCACAAAACCTCTTATGACGCAGCCAGCACTATTAACCACACATATAAAACTAAAATGGAAAATACTAAGTATTTTTCAACAGCCATGGAAGGAAAAATACTCTGAGCAAATTTTATATATATATATATATATATAACCTCCTCAATTGAAACGCCAGTCCTTCTTCTATGCCCACAGTTTGTGTCTCTGAAGACATAAATGAGAGCCAAAATTGACATGTGGAGGGTTCCCGTAGGAGGACACCATATAACCTCTCTAGGGCCAGATTGTTGCCAAGTGTTGCTGGCAATTGGATGGTGCTGTGGCATTGGTCACTAAACACTGTAAAGAAGAAAGACAACATGCCTGACTTCAAGTTCCTGAGTCAAAAACCACAGCATGACAGAGGTAACCGGCGAGCAAATATCACTGTGCACTGTCCTTCTGCACTTTTTTTGGAAGCCTGGCTTCATGTTCCGTAGGGAAAATTCCCCTCCCATGTTTGCATGACTGCTCTAAGTAACCAAAATAAGAGACAATGTGCAGCAACAAAATGCTCTCTGGAAATTCAGTTGGAGTTTAACATCAGTATAATACTCTGTCTTAAAACAAGAGACTCCTTAACTTAAATGTTACAGATCATCCTCTTCACAACTCCCCTTCACAGAGGGATTACATTTTGATGGCTATGATATTGATATATATAGTGTCATTGTTTCTCAGAAAAACCTGTCATCTACTGCTCCATCTAATAAAGACAAGAGATTCTGCATGTCTTCACATCAAACGATACTGTCTGATATTTCTTATGAGTCATGAGTCAAGAAATTATGTAGCTTGCTTTCCCTTAAGCATGTAATTTGATCTCCAAGTATGAGCAACAGTTTTTGTATTTCAATCAGTAAACAATCGCTCTTTAAAAACATTCCAACTGATGTTTATTTGTACAATCTGTCCTTCAGCAGGTTTAGTTTGATGAAGTAAAAGATGTAACTCTAATAGCAAAGTGTCTAAAAACTGACAAAACATTACATTTGATCATGCGTGATGAGTACGCTAAGGAAGTATGTCGTTTGGAAAGCTGACACAGCACCTCGTTGAAATCACTGTGTGTTAGACATTGTTTCTTTCTGAACTAACCAGTCACTATCATTTCAGTATAAATTTTCTTTTTTAAATTGCAGAGATCAGATTTCCCTGAATGACAGAAAAATGAAACATTTTTTCTTTTTTCTTCAGACTTCAGATAAAAGTAATTACTGTGGATATCTCTTTCCCTTGGGAAGAGGGCAATGGGGTCCTTTATTTCATTAGAGATGTCAAACATGGAATCAATATCAGTGTTGAGACCTTGACTGGTTGCTAGGCTGGGTGGGCACTGCCAGAGTAAGCAAACAAGATGTTCTCTGTTGATTAGAAAAACTTTGACGCAATGAAGCTGGCTACAAAAAATTCAAACAAACAAACAAACAAACCCTCACAAAACAAATAAGAAAACTGAAAAATCCCCTGGAAGATCAAACTGTAACCACAACTTGCAGTTGTACAACCTTATAACAACTAGAGTGACAGACAGCTTTGCACATCTGTTTTTCAGGGAAGAAAAAACAAAAGGTTCTTACTCGCCCTTGCAGTGGACTAACAATGTCTATTGTACAACACTCAAGATTATCATTATAACACAGGTATTTAAACTTGTGTGGTAAGTAATTTTTTTTTAATTCACAGAGCTGCACATCCCTTTGCAGAGTTCACCCAAACCAAAGAAATATGCTATTGCAGTGTAGCATTTTAGACACTGCAGCAAACAGCATCTAAGGAATGCACTGGTCAGAAAGGTATCTCAAAGCAAGCTATTTCAAAGCACCACGTCCTTCTGAAGATCTAATGCCTTGAGTATAGATCATTGCAAATCCCTGTGTTTTGATAAAGGTTAACAAAAGAGAAGTATCCCCATCTCCACCTTCCACAATGTGAAAATACATTTTTTGCCAACACTGCTACTTTTTCCTCCCAGTTCATGGTCTTTTCCTTTTACTGAATAAAAGGTTTTGTGCAAACACGACTGAAATTCTTATTTCAGTAATTTTTTTTCGTCTGGTTTTGGCTCTGTTTTCTTAATTTTATCTCCCTGTTCATGACTTTGTATATTATTATGGCAGCTATTCCCTGTGATAGAACAGTGCTAGACTTAGTACATCTGTATCTTGTTCTGGATGTCCACAGTATAGAACTTTACCCTTACATATCACAGCTCCTTTAATGCCACAGTCTTACAGACAAATCACTTCTATGACAAAAGATCTTATGGATACAGCTGTGCAATTTTGACAAATTCCTGATTCACCAACTAGATTCTGATACGTAGTGACAAATACTTCATCCCCTGAAAGTTTCTTTATACTCAGACAACTTGTGGGAAAGAAAAAAAAAAAAACAGACTCCAATTTTATTAGTCACCTACCTGTTCATTTTGTTTTCATGTTCTGGCCCATCTTTGTGTTTCTTATCTCTGATACTGATCTTTTTTTGCTTTTTATGTGGTCTTTCTCCCATGGTCATGATACCTCAATAAAATAATGAAGTTTTCCCATTAATCATTAAGGACAAGTTTTTCAGGGCTTTTTAATTCCTGGGGTCAGGCTGTTCTTTAAGACCTATATAGACCTTTAAGCCAGTTACAGGACTTGGAAAGAAATTTCTTCAGTCAAATGAGTAAGACAAACCAAGGTTTTTACAGGCTGTAGCTAAAGGGGTGCTAATCTGCCTCAGACCTTTAATGATTCTTTAAAAACAGAAATAATAATTATGTAGAGAAAGTTTACAATAGACAGAGACTAATCAAGTGGATGTGAATGTAGCTCAAATACACAGTAACTCCATAAATAAGTGATTGAGGAAGAAGAGATACATTGGCTTTCATTTCTAAATTGCTGTTTCAAATCCAGACCCAGTGTCAAAAATGTTAATTTGAGCCCATGACATCTATTCTGAGGTCAACGTGAAGTGAATTCCTGGTCCCTGGCCAGTTTCTAATGGACAGGTGGCAACCACCCAAGAAAAGACAACAACCACAATTGGCACCCTGATGGGGAGTCATAGCAGTGGGACAAAGACTGAATCGGTCAAAAGACAAAGTGATCTCCTCACCCCCTTCAGACAGTTCAACTAAAGCAGGTCTGAAACAAATGGGCAGAGCACTGGGGGAGAAGATTTTATTATGATTGTTCTGCCATCTTTTTTCTTTGTGAATAAAATAGGATACTTGTTTTTCCAAGGCTGTCAATCTCACACCTCTCACAATTTGAGAAATAAAGAGAGAAATGTTGCTCTGTTCCCCTTTACCAGGTCTCCCTGCTGTGACAGTGAGTGTTGCCAGTCATACGCTTGAGCTCTAGATCAAAACCAGGTGGCAGAGCAAACTGTATTTAAACTTTGATCCTCAGTTCCACTCTCTTGAAAAGCTTTTGCTTGGAAAAAGAAAAAAAAAAAAGAAAAAAAAAGATTTGCTTTTGCTAGCAACAAATGCTTTTCACTTGCCAAAGAACTCATTAAATAGATATTCTACCCCAACCTCAAATATTTCTGTAGTATGACCCTCCTCTCAAGGTATCAATTGTAAAAGGTATTTAAGAATGGATTTTTATTCCAGATTCAAATAAGGCATTTTCTTTCCTCTTCCATTTTAAGAGCAACAACTGAAAAAAAAATCATAACAAGGAAAAAGAAATATAAATCTGCCTAGCTGGTATGAGGAAACAAAATGACTGCTGTGCAATGTCACAGCTAGTAATGCTTCAGATTTGACTGAAACAGCATTGAAAAATAGCCAAACTGGAATCTTTCATGTCTGACTTCATAGGTCACCCACTCCATGCTATGTGTTCTTTCTGTGAATCTCTCAGCTGAGCACTTCCAGCTAAAGTAGTTCAAATACACAGAATGAGAAAAATCAACAAAGAACAGGACACAATGAGCAGTTTAGAAATACCACTTAGCTAGTGCATTGTGATGGGCAGCACTGGATTAGTAGCAACACGGCAAACAACTCATTACAACCTGAGAGTTTGTTTTACGACCAGAGTACATTTCAGATTTATCACTCTAGTTTCCAATGTGTATATACATGGTCAGAGCACAGTTGATGTTCATTTGAGCTAAAAAAAATCTTCAAATTCTGCACTTCCAGAAGAATTCAACATTAAAGTAACTTAGTAGCAACTAAAAGCCATGAATAAGCATAAGGCATTGGAAGAGATATTCAGTGAGAGGAATCATCTCGAAATTTATTCTAAAATGTGTAACATAGAGGCATGGGACCTGGAAAGGCTGCCTCTCTTCCTCTACTAAAATAAAAACAACTTCTCAACTGGAAATTATTTTGGATATCATAATTCCACTGTAAAAAATAAATAAATATATATAGTAAGAGTATGTACCACATGTAGAATTACTTCCAATGAAATGGAGTAAGGAAGAACATTTTTCTGCATTCTGCATATGTGTTTGCATGCTTATTAATATAATGTTTAAAAAACCCTGCAAAAGCCTCACAGTAGGAATAATCAATCCTACAAAAACTTGGCAAGTGTTGGGATTTTAAAGGTTTTCTGCATTAACTGAGGATTTCTTTTTTTTAAAAAAAAGTGACAACTGAAAATTCTTTCACATTGGCCAACAGGTTCAGTAAAAAAGCAAAAGCTCTGTCACTGTTTAATGAGTTACATTGTTGATAGACTTCTAATATTTTGTATTTACCTGATTTCTGTCATCTTTATGGCTTAAGAAAGCACAAGTAAATTGCCATCCTATAACTTTACAGCAAGGATCAAGAAAAGATACTAGTGTAAGAAGTCTTCAAGCTGGATTCTTGTTTACACTGCAAATCTAAATAACTTCTTGACTTCAGGAAACTTACTTACCCATGCCCCTACCATAGGAGAAACTCTTAAGGCCATACAGCACATGAAACCTGGCAAGGCAGCTGGGGTTGACGGAATCCCGCCTGAAATCTGGAAGCATGGTGGCCAAGCACTCCATGCCAAGTTCCACGAGTTCGTGGAACAATGCTGGGAACTAGGCAAACTACCATCAGACTTACCCATGACAATAGTGTAAAAACCATCAGAATTTAGGCCACCAATTCTATTTGTTATAGTTGAGAGGTTGACCCAAGCACATGGGACTTAAAAAACTATGTCACTTCAGTACAGCAGTGAAGAGCTCAGAACAATTGCTTCATATCGGTGACTTTTTTCTTTTTTTTTTTAGTACAGTTACTTGCATTCCATCTGGTCATGTATTTCTCATAATAACTTTGCTCAATAAAATTGGTTGATGCTGGTTTACTGTGGACTGGTTTACCCTAGTTTTCCATGTTCAGTTATATGCCATTCAGTCTCTGGCTCCTTGGTGCATGACTAGTAATACATTCTTAGGTAACAATGTGTCTTAATAATTTTTTCCTCAGAAGTATATTAGAAATCAGTCATTCTCTGCTTTCCTTCTCACTGGTTACATATTCATTTTTTAGCCAGGTTTTCTAAGGAAATAAGAACTGCTTGATCAAGCCTGTCTGTCTGTCTCTCTGTTGACCCCCTTTTAATAAACTTTTAATCTATCAGATCTAAAGGAGAGGTTGGAATCTCAAAGACAACTTATTATGAAAATTGTGAGGCAAAGTCAGAAATGAGGAAAGTCCAGAATTACTGTCCCCACTAAAGGAGAAGCAGACAGACCCACATAGCTGCAGGGAGTGAGCTGGCCTGGAAGCACATCTGCAGTACCAAGTTACCCACTACAAATGCTGTGGCTTGCTCAGGAGAGTACCACAGGTAAAAGAACAGCAATTGTGATGTTGGTAGTCTGTACTTAAAAGAATGAGAACACAAATTCATAGGTAACTGGGTTTCATTAGTTACTCTCTTCCTTTTCAGGAACTACATATTTTACATTTTCAAATTTTTGTAGACATATGTTGCCCAGAACCATACTCTTCTGTCCCACCTGAGAAACTAAAACTCTGTTCTTGATGCTTTTATAACTAACCTTCTTTTTACAGCATCAGCACTCCAACTCCACTCCTGTATAATTTCTGTAAATAACCTAATCATAAAAGAATTTTATTCAAAATTGCGTATTGTAGGTTTTTCTTGTTCACGCTGTTGGTCTATATTAAAAACACAGCTCAGGTAATCCTACTTTTCAGTTTCCACATCAGTGTTGATTTGTAACTGAGAACATTATTTTTCAAAAGCAAAGATCAGATATTCTCAAAGCATTCTGTGTTGTATTTGTGAGTCCCTATCTCCAAAGATCTGAGGGAAGCTGTGCTGCATTACAAAGGATTTGTATGACAAAGCAAAAGATATCAGGCCTTACTTTTTATTGAGACATCTCTAGAGTTCATTTCTTCTCTTTTTAAGTATCTCGTGATACACTGGAAGGCACTGGTTGTGCCACAGCTCCAGGTAAGACTCTCTTCACTTTCTCTCACAGCTGTTGCTTGCTTTTAGAAATTTTTGCATAATTTTCCAGTCTCTCTCTGTCCTGAGCCTTGGATACTTGAATAAACCCAGGGTAGTAACTGATTATCTTAGGTGAGGCTACTGATTCATGGTTAAACAGTCCCCTAAAGACCTCTTTCTTCTCTTCTTGATAACTTTATTTCTGTCGATGTTGTCCCTATATTTGACTTATATAACTTTCCAGATGAAGAATTAAAATTCACATATCTCAGCCAATCTAAATTAATGTAAATATAGATTATAAAACTCTCAAGCAATAACTATAAATTGTTACCAAACATTTCAATTTTATTAAACCAGAAGTTACATAATGTGCCAATTGGCAACATTGAAAATCCTTACTGTAACTCAAGTGCAATTGTCAACTATGCAATTTCTGATACACGAAGCAGGGTCACATTGTCAAAATAAATCCATTTTACCCACTCCTCTCTCTGAAATGATACATGTAAGCAAAACTATTTTTATGGCTCAATTTAGTTATGTTCTCTATCAGTCTACACTACTAAAATGATAGGCATGGGTTTAGAAGAGACACTATATGTGCAGAAATGTGAGAATTTTGCCACTTATTAAGGGCTGGAACTTTGCATTTCAGAATATAGAAGATGTAGGAATTAGTCTTATCCTTATGGTTGACCATATGTGAGTTTTCTGTTATATCTATCTATATCTAAATATATCATATCAGCAATATATAGCTCTTGTTTTCAGTTACAGCTACACACAAGAACATCTGTCATATTGACAATGTTGTTACAAAGTCTTTAAAGATTATAAGGATCCAGACCAAAACAGAATTATTTTGAGGATTTACAGAGAGACAATATGAAAAAACATTACATTAATTATAAAGATTAGTATGCTTCATGATTTTCCTCTTTGCTTTTGGGCAAAGATTCAGGAAGCTGATTATTGGTGTCATAATATTCCTGATAGCACAATGTAATTGTGGCAGGCAAGCAATGCCATTTTTGAGACCAAACCTGCCCATTCACTAGAGAATAACTCACTAGTTTAGAAATCAAGCTGGAACTGGAAAGATTCTGTTCTCCGTGTCCAGAAGTGTTTCTACATCACCTGTATCAGGATGTACACAGGATGGATGCACCCTGACCAGCAAAGGTGCCTTATCAGTAGGATTCCCAATAAGCTCTTTTTGAAAGAACACACGATTTAGCAACCTACGCACTATGAATCTGGCTTAGATTTCTGTCTGTGGGGCTGTTTGCATGACTCCCTGAACGATTCACCAGCCCAGAAGAGTGTAGTCTGCCTGATCACTTTAAAGTAGCATTTGGAACACTATTTATTACCATAAGCATTTATCTATATATGTATATATATGTAAACCAGTGTTTTTGAGAAATTAGTAAATTTGACACATGCTTGCAGAAAAAATACCAAACCAGTCTTCAAATGGTCTCATTTGGCAAAATATTCATATTATGGGAAATGCTCCTTTTTTGACTTTCCATTATATGTTGTACCAGTTTTTTCATTAATAGGCTTGCTAATATATCAGTGGAAGTCTATTGTTCAATGTGTTTCATCTTTTCATATTAATTCAGTATTGTATCATTTGTATTCACTTTGGTGTGCACTCTTTTGATCTGCATCTTATCACATTAAGGATTTTATTACAAATGACATTGTATTATGAGACTTCAATATTCTGTTGACATATTTAAATGCTAATAATTCAAAGTTGATCAAAACACATGCACATGGCAAAAAGATCAATAAATGAGCAGTCATAATACAAGGTTCACAAAGCTATTAGAGAAATATAAAACTCTGAGGATATGTTGTCTATATTTTTCAGGCTGTTCTTCATATTAAGATGTTTCCCTTCTTCCACATCTTTTCATTTTTGTGTGTCTGTAAACACACAAAATCCAGGAAGCTGAGGTGAATCTGAAGCTAGGCAAAAAGAACTTTCTTTCATCCCTACTGCATGTGGTTGTGGCATAATTATTTTCAGAAATTCGATCATAATGGTCACCTTACAATATCTCCATGATAATCTACCACTTTTTTAATGTAGTATCAGATGACTGCAAACTGAAGAAATTATGCTTCAGTTGGGACTATTTAGGTGTGGGCAGCTGAAGATTCTGAAAATCTGCTTTATCCTGAGATTAAGCTTTTAAATTCTATTTTATTTTATTTCTTTAAATGCAGTTTTTATGCTGGTTTTGAGGTACAGGTTTTGAAGAAAAGTGAACAGTGCAGCATTAACAGTTGCTCAAATTACACTGCACGCAAATATGCTCTGGGGCTTTGGTAAATAAATAATTGAAGAAACAGAAATAATACCATTTCTTAAGAGAGTTAAAAGAGAGCTACAACATTTCCAGGGTCCAAACACAAATAAATGTTTCTGTTGGAAAACAAAATTGGTATTTCAGTTGTTACATTCCCATCTGCTCAGTTCAGAATTGCCTTCTCAAAGAGATGGGCCAGCGTTCAGAGGTAAAGCAAGCACAGAGTGATCCTTTCAACTTTAAAGCTGCTCTTGCTAATGTCACAGACCAGTATTTTAAGAAGTTAGTGCTACTCTGACTGATGGCTGCTCAAGCTTCAAGCTAGCTGAAGTATACTGCCCCATACAAAACATTTACCAGCTTTTGCTGGGTCACATTTTAAATACCTCTTGTATCCACGACATAATTTGGCTTTGTTCTAAGATAAGAATGTTTGTGGTCAGGTCTTTGGATCTGAAAGCTGTTTTGTGCAGCTTGACCTTTCCATCTGCATGCAGCCTTTCTGAGTCCATCAGCAGCTGTCTCTGTAGTCAGAGCCTGCCTTCACACAGCAGTTTGTGAGATCAGAACCATTGTCACACAGGAGATAAGTGCAAAAAAAAAAAAGGCACAAAAAAGCACCAAAAAATCCACAGATGTGAAATCACGACTGGTTATATGGATCCTCAGAAGCAGAGGTACTGTCTGCTCTGGTGTATACTTTGCTGTAGCTCTAACTAAGATTTCAACCTTGGAACTTGGCACTGACTATAAATGCTCACAGGAGTATGTCTCCTGCAAAGGAAGAAATTGCTTTGCTCAAAAAAATAAGACTTTTCTAGAATAATGAAGCCATTGCCCTCAGTCCAACACAATATTAAGAATGATTAAAGCTAATTCTCAAGTAGAAACTAGTCTTCTGCTCTACAGTCACTATCTATTCAAGTCCATAGAATCGCAATATAAGTGTACTAGAAGACAATATTCTGAAGATCCATAACTTCACCCTTGTAACTCATCTACATCCATCCAAAGGTATCCATTAGATACAAAGTTCCTGACATGCTGTCAGGCTCATTCATCATGAATCTCCGTCTGTCTTTCATCTTTCATTTGGTTTCAGGAAGTCAATTTAACATCTGTCTACCCTAGGATAGTATGTAAACACCGTATTTTCAACAAGTATATTTGTATTTTGTTTGGTGATAGCCCAGCTGTTTTGGAGAAAGCTGCAGCAGCAGCAGCAGCAGCCATGCATCATCTAATCAGTCTAAGTCAGTGCTTAAAGTTCTTCTGTCTCAACAGCTTCAAAGAAAACAAGCACCTTTTGGTAGCAGGTAAACAGGGGTTGTACTTAAACTCTGGATTGGATCACTCCTTGTGATCCAACACACACTTTTGTCCCACCAAATATGTCTAGAAGGGTGATTTGAGCCCCTGTAAACATATTTAAATTTGCTTTACACTGCTTTTAGACATGACATTGACTTCTGGGACACTCATTCCTACTTTATCTTATCTCAACCTAATTAGAATTGTTCGAGTAGCACAAACTACATTTCTGGTTTCTGCAGTTGTACAGAAGGTCCTATACACAAGGGACACAATGGAGTCCTCATTCCTGACAGGTTTCTAAGTAGTGCTATTACATAAATTACAGGAGAAGGGGGAGAGAGAG
>VZRE01001320.1:0-118856 GCA_013396775.1 Cephalopterus ornatus
TTTGAGCATTCGGCAGAAAGGTCCGATCCGAACCGTTACAACTTGGCAAGGAAACTTTCATCTGAAAAATCACATTTGCTATCTACTCAATGTAGCCACTCCCACTTCCCTTAATTTATTTTTTCTCCATCTACATATAACTGCTACTGCCTGTGGAGAGCAGAGTGTTAATCTTTGATTCAATGCTAATGTTTTAGGATACATTATCTGAAAACACTGTGCATTTTGTCAAGATAGATTGAACAAATCCAGAGTAATTATCATTGGAATCACTGACATTCTATTTTAATGCTCTGTATACAGAACAAGTGAAAAGTGGCCATCTCTTTCTCCAACAGTGCTACCCTCCCCTCCCCCCCAGCCCCTGCTTTGAATCCCAGAATGCCAACTTGATTGTGTGCGTCTACATGTAAGACTTCTTCAATTTAGATGTCTCCTCTGCTCTGCAGCTTACAGCATCTCATGTGTTCATAGTTGTGCCAAACTTGCTCCAAGTTGTGAGTGTGACTTGATGTAGTAAAATAAATCAGTGTTGGATCAAGTAATGATTAATAAGCTGGACTGTGAACTCCAGTGGTTCAGAATTTGTTTTAAAACAGCTAAATTGTTCCTGCTCTATTGGTGACAAACTCAAGGAGGGAATTGTGGGGGAGTTGGGAAAGTTACTCGGAAGAGTTAACCTGTGTTCATAGTTAATAAGCTACTTTCAGTCAGCTTGTCAGCCCTTTGGATTTTTAATCCCCCAAAAAGGTGTGGAGATGTTTGTGCACAACTGTTTTATCCCACTGATGGTGTGTATTTTGGTTGGGTGTGGTTTGGTTTTTTTTGTTCTGATTGGTTTTTGTGTGTTTTCCCTACTCTGTGTGCTGGCAACTGTATGACTCATTACCCTTCTCTAGTATATGGAGAACAGAGACCTGGCTTTTAGCACTGTAAATTGTACTGACTGAGCCAGGACCAGATATGTGAAGTCATTGCTGTGAAACAGAAAGGCAGCTGTAATTAGGGACTTGATCCAGGACTTGACAAGGTCAGTTATATTTGGAATAAAATGTTCAGAAATATTTTTAAGAAGTATGACCAAAATCATTGTAAACCCAGAGTCTTTGGACTTAAAAGTTATGTTTGGTATGGTTGATTATTTTTTAAAAAAAAAGTTTATAAAAGCTCAAATATAACCTATTTTTAGCAGCTTGCATCTACTATATTCACTCAAATAACTTTGAAGACTGCAAGGATTTGTTGGTTGGTTGATCCAATTTCAGACGATTCAGTTAGTAAACTGTGACTAAGTGATAAGGTGCATCTTTTTCTTTAACTGAAAATTTCCATTACTTTAAAAATAAGTTCCAAGTTGTGATCACAGTTGCTTTTGCTGCTTATATAGTTCAATTAATTTAATTTGACAGAGCTAAAGTTCTTCCCTTTGTGGGATTAACATCTGCAATGTAAGTACTTAAATGTTTCGTATGTTAGTGGCTTTTTCTTCATTCTAATACTAGTTTTCACTGTTCATTTACTTGCTTCAATTCATTATATATGAGATGTGTTCTATGTATGTTTTCTCCCTTTTTTTTTAGACTCATAGTCGTGAAAGACAGAAGGACTGAATTGTTGCTGAAACTTAGCAAAGACCTTATGTAAATTGGAGCACTTAGAAGTTAATCAAGCAGTTATCACTTATATGATATTTAAAGCTCAATTAAATCTGTTCTTAAATGAAAGGAACAGGACAAACCTAAATACTAAACTGTAATTTTTGAAACTCTTAGTAATGTTGGGACTTCAGTGATTTAGGCATGTGAAGACATCAGGGTATCTTGAGGCTTTAAGCTTGATGTCTAAGTAAATTCTACCATGTATTCATCATTCCTTTATTGTTCAACATGAACAGAGTCTTAAACTGTGTACTTGACACGTGCCTTCTGTCTTCACATGTGCACTATTCGATATGGATGGAGATTTTGTGTTCTAGATGATCAGTTCTTGCAGTGAATCTCCTTTTCAGGAGTTGCCTTTTTTTTTTTTCTGTTAGTTTTGGTTTTGTTCTTGGCACAGACTTTGTGAGAGAATTCCAGAATGGATAAAGTTGCGCAATTAAATAATCTTTAAGCAGTACACTCAGTGCCAGACTTGGAAACCCAGAATGTGTAAAGTTGGGAGCATCTATAAAAATTATACTAAGCACAGAATTTTCTTGTTACATGTTTCAAAATGGATATGCAATGAAATCATTGCCTATACAACACACACTTGCAAGCTCAAGCTAGGCTGGCAGCTGATATGGTTAAATATATTTCTGTGATTTTTATTTTTGAAAATGGGTTTATCTTTTTTCTTGTGCAATTCAGATGCTTTGTCTCTGTAGTATTTCTAATTGTAGAAGTGATATCTGACTGGATCTTTGATTTTTACTTTACAGCTCTCAGACTGGGCATGGCTAGTTTAAGATGGTGTATGTTTGGAGGATCACTAGTTAACTGAAGCCACAAATAGTTATTTTTTTGAATATTTTTGAAATTAATGCTTAGGACCAAAATGCCAAGAAGCAAATTACTTTTTCCATCCCATTTATTTTCCCAAGTACCTTAAGTTTCCTTTTCTTAAATGGAATTTAGGTAACCTGTGTTATGGGAAAAATGGTTGTTTCAAGAATTGTCCCTTCATTCTTACATTCTGCAATTTATGTGCTGAGGAGTTTAATCTCTGGCTCAGCTTTAGAAAAAGTCTGCTGTTATAGTTTTGTTCTGCTTTGAAAACCTTTTGCTAACTAGTTTCCCTTTTTTTTTTTTTTTTTTTAAACCTGTAACTGATTTGTTATAGTTGCCTGAAATACAGAAAGCCTTCATACCACTACATGTCCTAACCGTGTGAAAAAATTTCCATCTACTGCTCATCTGTAGTGCCAGTAAGGGATGAAGCAAAACCCATGTAACTATTGTGTAATCCTTCATAGATATTCCACATAAGAAACTGATGGGTGCATGTCTTGGGTGTTCTAAAAACTCTTAGGTATTTGTAATGTAGTTAAGTAAAGAATTCTCCAGAACACGGGGAATTAGTTCGCCTATAACAGCCTTGCTGTAGTCTATGGAGAAGGACAGCTGTACACAGCTGAATTTAGGTTTTGTAATCTCTTTGCCTCATGGAGGAAAGATCTTTCTTGGTAGCCATCATTACCGTAAAATTGTTGCCATTGATGCATTGACTTTCACAGTGTGAATGAGTGCATGAGAAAGCATTTTCTGTTTCCTTAGGGGGAAAGATGGTGGGTTACTGGAAGCATGAGTTCAGACCTTGATAAATTCTAGCAGACTTTATTAAAACTCTGTTTTTAAGGTTTTCTCCAAAAGACACAATGATCTGAAATAAAATACTTTTTTTTAACCTTCAAAAGAAGGGGGAAGTGTGTGTGTAATGCAGTGGAATGTTTATGGCTGAGCCTTCCAAAAGATGGGTAATTGGCAGCAAAATGGAGAAGTGGAATGATACAGTATGTGCTGCCCTGATGTCAGAAAACCATAAACTGACTGTTGGATTAAACATAATTAGAGTAAGAAATTGGAGTTCAGTGATTACTTCTTATTTATACTTGTGCAATTACATTTAGGGGTTTTAGGTATATAGTTTTGAGATAATATGCAAACAGAGCATGCCTCAGGTTTATCTTGTTACTCAAATCACCTCATATGAGGATAGATTTTGTTAACTTGTGCCCCCTCTGCTGGCTAGTGTTCCAACTACAAAGTAAAATACAGGTTTATGTAGATGAGGTTCTCTCTGATTACTCTGTTTTGGCCAAATATCAACCTATGAATGTTCCTTTTATGCAGGTAAAACCACAGAAAAATCCCTGTGGGTTCTGATTTGTGAGAATCGGTGGTGGTGTTGAGAGTTGGTGTTTTCATAGTACATAGTTACTGTTATGGGCACAGTCAAGACTTCAGCATTTTTGGTCATAGTAAGGGGATCTCTCAGATTATTTTTAACAGGTGATTAATTTACCTGTGTTCTTGTGGAAACCTGTCTGTAGGTGAGGTAGTATTTCCAGCTGCCTATCATAGGGGAAGGCAGAGCAGAAGTCCTTGCGAAGTCCTTGCGTCTTGGATACTGCAGGGAGAGTAGAAGATTGCAGTAGTATAATAGAAAATGTTTGCCTATACTGTAGATGTTTGTGGAATAGCACTAACAGTAAGAATCCTTCTACTGTCCTTCAGCCATTTCAGAAAAACACTGGGCATTTTTCTTGGTGGTAGTGTAATTTCTGGAATAGGGCTTTCATTAGGTTGTCTCGTAAGATTGCAGTTTGTGACTGATCTGGTGTCTATCTTTCCATTAATCAGACATTGAGGGAGATTTCTGTTTCACATTAAAATCTCTTTTATGACTTAATCTTGATAATAGATTTCAAAACACTTATCCTATGTAAAACTCAAACTGAGTGCTGTAGCTTTCGTTGAAGTTTCTTCTGAGACTTATGAAAGAGATCTTGAAATACATCTGCTGTACAAATATCTGATCATCTACTATCAAGACAGGATTGCTACCACTGCAAAACTGCATTATATATTGAATAATCAACAGCATCAGGGGAATATATCAAGCTTTTATGGACAGCAAGACAGAGATGAGTTAGCAGTTTTCCTTGTTCATGAAGTCTGTTTTCTCAGATCTTAAGCCTGTACAGACAGAATTCCAGTATGTTCTTCAGCTCTTACTCATTCAGGTTGAAGTCACAAATTGCTCTGACACTGAAGATGTTCCTGTTCAAGGAGTCAGTTTCAATTCTAAACCAGCCATAATAAGGATCATTTTTATTGTGCAGTTTCAGTCACTTGGATAACACCATGATAAATTTAGGGGTGCTGTATTTTTCAGTCTGGTCACAGAGTTATGGGGCTCTTGTGACATATTCTGTGAGAAGTCAGTTTTATCAAAGCAAATGTTGTGGTAGAATTGGACTGCACTTCTTGCTCTGCCCCTGCCCCCAGCATATTCTTCTTGTGTTCTGGTAGATCAAAGTTTCAGTGTGTTTGCGCTAAATATTAATTAGCTTATATGCAGCTTTCGGAAAGCTTCTATTTAAAGACATTCTTCTCCTTATCAAGTAGTAGGAAAGAATTTACTAGTTTACCAAAGTTGAAAGCATATTCATTCCTGAAGTATTATAGTGCATTACATGTATGTGTGTGATTAAGGTTGTGTCTGCATACATTTGAAAAAATCTGAGTAGTTCTTGTGCAGTTTTCTGGCCACAATTGCTTCACTAAACATCATTATTTCACTAAAATACTACTGTGATGCCAGCGTATTCATCTGTATTTGTGACTTGGGAAACAGTTGTGTGAAATCATAAAATACAATTGGTTCTATAGGTCTTCACAGCTATTTTGATTTGTTTTGCAGGAATAATAGAAAATAGTCAAAGCTGCTGAAAATGTTAGTAGGACAAGTAAAAAATTGCATGA
Source organism: Cephalopterus ornatus (assembly GCA_013396775.1). Lineage (NCBI taxonomy): Eukaryota > Metazoa > Chordata > Aves > Passeriformes > Cotingidae > Cephalopterus > Cephalopterus ornatus. The sequence continues at coordinate 5,469 of VZRE01001320.1, forward strand.
GATGCTACAGCTCTTATGTAATTATACCTCTGTGTACTTGAGTGATAGTGTTCTGCTTTGAGCAAGGAAGGGGAAAGTCTAATAAAATGTTAACTTATGTCTTAGACACTTTATGATTTTGCCAAAGTACAACTGAAGTTTCTAAGATACAAAAAGTGAAAACCGTGATTAATTTGGACTGTCTGGTTTAGCTTGAAATTCAAGCTCAGTGTTTTGGTATTTCTTAAAGCTGTTATCAGTTAAAAATAGCTTTAAAGCTAATAATTTTGCTGTCATTCTGACTTTTAGATTTCATTTTAAGCTATTGTTTTTGAACAATGGTTGCTCAGAGAGTCACATGAGCATGTATGAGAATCTTGACCTTTTAAATTCTAGAAAAAAATTATTGAACTGAAAAACTGATAGTGTACTTCTGTGTTTTCTGGTCAGATATCTGAATTTACTGTCATTTAGGCCTGATACTTCTGAAAATGAAAAGGCTCTGCTGAGATAATATAATGGGAGATGGATGTGCAGTACAACTTCCATTAAATTTTGGAATTTACTGAAACGAGTGTACATTTTAGATGTTTATTATGATATCAAAATGTTTTTTCTAATTATTAGTAATATGTTCTGTTAAAAATATACACTGCATTTCAGTTCATATTTATTTTCAACTTCTGGCTGTTCTTAGGTGTGAAGTTTTTGTACTACTAAGTAGGGGTTTTTTTACAGTAGTCGCTTGTTGAATGTGTCACTTTTAGTCTCTGGTTTGGTATGTTTTGTTATGTTTCTACCCCACTTATTGAGTTTTTCAGCACTTCTGACTCTGAAATTAATATTTAAATATGTGCAGTGAGATAACAGTAGTCTTAAATCAGTCTTCTCTTAGTGCATTTATAATATTGTATACTTGTATATGTAAGGTCCCAGTAGCTCTTGAATTCCTTTACCTGTACACTTGGAAGAATGAAAAAAATCGTGCATGTGTTAATCAGTCATGCTGAAACTTGATGCGAAGCTTATTTGCCAATGGAAGTGAATTCTTAGTTGTGAGAGTCTTAACTAGGCAGTAATGTGTCTTCTTGATGATACACTCCTGGCTTGATCTGAGGCTCCCTCTGAGAGCATCACATGGTCTGAGCTGGGATGGGTGTGCCTCTCACTGTGATGCCTTGTGGGTGGTGTGAAGCTCAGTGGTCCTCAGAGCTCTGTATTTGTTGTGTATTATCTGAGCTCCTTCAACTGGAGACTGAAGAAATGGCAACCGATGCAACTGAGTTGCTTTGTGATTTGGAACAAGTAGTTGTGAAGCTGATTGTTCATATTCAAGTGTTGTGTAACAGATAAGGTAGTTTTAAGGCTTTGAACATCTTGCTTGTTCTTTTCTTAGCCAAGCGAGCTATTGATGCTGAGTTTTAAGTAACTTTCTTCCAAAAAGAGGGGTGTGGGTTTTTTTGTCATCTTGGTGCATATCTGTCTTTGAAAATATGGATTGTAGGTGAATGAAGAAATCCTCCTTGTGCCTTGTTACACTACTTAGTGGTTAAAGAGAATCATCAGCTGGGGGCTTCCTTTCTTAGTACTTTCTCTCACCACTGCTACAAACCTTCAGAAGGAAAAGCAATTTATTGAAAAGAATTTGCTTTTGAAATGAACAAAACCTCATGGTGATTGGTTAGTTGTCAGAATAAGTTGTGAGCAGGCTTATTATTTACACCTTGTTATCCTGAGCTGCTTTTCAGTGCATTGCAGCGTACCTGTGAGTTGCCAAAGAGTACACTGTCACCCACTGTTTCACTGCATATCCAAAATAATTGGGCTGGACTGAATTGATTACCTATGCATTTACAGTCAATAGTGCTGCTGTGTATTTTGAAGAGCATGATATTTCGAATGTGTAAATTCCAAGTGTTGTATTTCTAGAGGAAGGGAAATGGAAAGTAATTTGATTACTATAGAATTAGATTAATTAGATTGATGTAAAGTTCTCAACCAATCATGGGCAAAAGTGCTGCACTTTAGTTAAAAAAATTGGTAAGTGCCTGGAATTTAATTTTGTGAAATGTACAAAAACATCTGAGTTTTGAGAGCTTATATAAATAAGAGGATGGTTTTTCTAGAAATACTTAATACTGGTTTTGTATGCCTTTGTAAAGCTGATGTGAGGAGCAGGGTCAGAAGAGTCTGTGGTGTTCTTTAAAAACTAATGACATGGAAATTTTTAGTCAAAAATAGTAGATCTCAGTAATGGGCATTTTAACTGAAATTCTTCCTTGATACATTCTGTTTCTGAATATGAGTTGATTCTTAGTATATTGGTGATCATCCTTTTTACAGCTAAAACGCTTGTGAAATTGTAAAAACCAGACTGAGGATGAAGTCCTTTCTCCCTCAGACCTGTTTCCTGGGGGAGCTCAAGTTTAGAAACTCCTGTTTTGTCCCTTATGACTTTATAATCATTCTAAGACCAAACTGGTTAAATTTAAGGCTTAAACTTTAGATGGGTAAAATAGAGAAAAAGTATAGTTGAGAAATTTAAAAAGTTTTTAAAGATAATGAGGATACCCAGATAATAGGGTTTGTGAGAGACTAAATTTTTAATACATAATTTCAAATAGCATTGACACAGAGCATTGGTTATGACATCCTAAATCTAAAAACCTTATTTTTATTAAATATGAATTAATTTTTACACATTTATTAGCAATAGGATTAAAATATTTTTATGTTCTATACTTGTGAGAACAATGTTCTTCTCCTTTAGTTAGGAACCCTTCTTTCAGTAGTATTTCAGTGCAATGTAATTAGCTTCCCGCTGAGGTTTTGCAGTTGTGGTAAACTACTAGTTGGCAAAATAACATACTCTAACTGTTTTTAAGAATTAAATAAGGCTAAATATTGGAATGAAATTATTTTAATTAAATTGAGCGTGTTTTGGGAGTACTTAAATGTTTTTTGAGTAATTGTTTAAATTGGCTTATGAACTAGCTTAGCTTTCATAGGAGAGATTGTCTTAATTTTATTCTTTCATAAGATTTGTAGTACTGGCATGCTATTTTAAAAGAAATTAAGATTTTTCACTAAGGTTGGAAAAAATATTGAGCGAATAACTTAATTTTTTGTTGGCATACAGTAAATCAGTCACTGTAAATGTGGTCTTGCCACAGTAGTCAAACTGCATACCCCTCACCAAATATATTTCAAATTGTTAGGTAGTATTTCTGTTCGAAGCACACAATCAGTAGGTGATCCTTTATATTTAATGGATTCTAAAAAATGGATTTTCAAGGCTTTTTTCTTAAAACCTGTTAGCTCTCTCCTCATATTTTTAGAGCCAGTTGTAAGCATTCATGAGCTAGTTTGTCTTTATAAGCAGAACTAGGGTGTGGGCGTAGTTACGTTTTCCTTTGTTTTCTGAAGAAGGAAAATGAGGCTTTGATATTGGCAAGAGAAGAAGAGTAGGACCTACTAAACAAAATATTATGGTGCTTTTTATTCAATCCTTTTTTTAACCCTAGGTAGAGTGGAATGTTCTACCTGATCTTGGAGTTGATACGTGCGTGGATTTTTTTGGAATTCTCTTGTTCAGGAGGCATAGAAAGCTCCTAGAATACTGGCAGTAGGAAAAGGAAGTGCCAATAACTGACCAAGTCTTTTTGTTACAGCTGGGCTAGCTGAATGTCATGGGATCACAAAATGTCTTGTCCTGTATGTGTTTGTCTCAAATGATTTATATGGGAAGTTTTATCTGTTTAAGTATTTGTTTCTGAAGTAGATTTTGCGTGTTTGATTGAACCACTGTAATCAAAATGTCAGTGTTAATACATAGAGTGCTATTTATGTCAGTGTCAATACATAGAGTATTAGTTCTTAACCTGGGATCATGATCACAGGATACTATGCTAATGGTTTACTTGGACACACAGTAATTAAATCACACAAAATCAACCCGGCAATAGGGGGAATCAAAAGTATCTGTTTTGAGGAGACAGTTACTTCTCCAAACAGCTGCTAGTTTGTCAGAATACTACAGTATGCATTATTTGTGAAGTCCTGTTACCCACTTTTGCTGTGTTTTTGTATACATTTCTTATATGATAAGTGTCTAGCTTTTCATGGCCTAAATGTAAAAAAGCCCAGAAGCCCATTGCACTGTACTATATAGTATGTGAAAATAAATAGCTCAGGCTTCTTTGTGTTGTTGCTGGGTATCAGTGGCATTTAATGACTGAACAGAACATTATGAATTTGTTACACCATTTTAAGTGAAACTGCTTTTTCTCCCTTAGGGACGAAACCCTTTTTTTCTGGAGCCAGCAATAATTATTACAGTTACTGATGGAAGTAAATTAACCACTACCAGTGGGATACAGGAAGAGGTAAGGTCTGACTGCTGTTTACAGCAGTGTGTATTAAACGTGGTGTTACAATACTGTTTACAGTAGGAGCATAAATGCTCATTAATAGTTTAAACTTGCATATGTTTTGCTTTTAAAGTATTTTTATGCAACAGTACTATAAAAAGCTGAGTAACTTACCTCATGTGACAAAGTCAACTGTTTAGTTTTATCTGTTTAGTAAACTGAGTTTGCTGTTTCTATCCAGGGAGTTCATGGCTCTTCAGATGTTGTTAGCAGAAGAAATTGATTTCTATGAAGTGTGTGTGTCTTTAACTGGTCTAGATATAAGTTCTTTATGTATAGACCCAAGTTAACAAAGTGATTTCCCAAAAGATGTGATCACTAGAGAGTATGTGAAATGTTACACTTTCACACTGAGTTCTTAAAAATAAATATATGATGTATATAATCAAATCAGTAGTCCTTATAATCCAAGATAAGAGCTGAAGAAATGTATTTCAGATTAAATTTGTAGAGCAGTTTAAAATCAAGATCTTAATATACTGGACCACCTGCTCAGACATCTGGCAAACTCAGACCTATACTGATGCATGAACTATTTTAACTTACTGGCTGTTTTGAATTCTTTCCTTAAAACGATTAAAGTCACTAGGGATAGGATTGGTCTGGCCAGCTCAGTGCCCATTCCATGCAGTAGTAAAAAACTCCAAACAAATCAAACAACAACAAATCTCTAAGATCATTCCCTTTTCAGGGAAAAGGTTAATATCGAAAGGTCTGTTTTAAAACTTAAGAGGGGTATTCAGACTTTTGCCTGTGCTACACCACATTTGACTATACAGATTAGCCTGTCATACGTTGCTGTTTGTTAGTTACTCAAATTTCTCCTAATAATCTATTATATTGCATTCTTACAGCACTTACAGAAGTTATCTGTATGAAAAGTGGTATTTGAGTGTTTTTGTAATGTATCTGACTTAGAGGAAGAAAGTTGAATGACCTCATAATTCTATGTGGACTGCTAACAAATAAGCATAGCCAGTAACTGAAAGGGAATTCCTGGATCCATGAGAACAAGTAGGTTATATGTATAAAAACTTCACTTCCATCATATTTTTTTACCCATTGAGCTATTTCCAGCTTAATCTGGTGATTGAATGGGTGCAGTCCAAAATACTGATGGAATAGTGTGACACTTCTAGAGTCTTTTACAACATACAGTGCTGTTAGCAGCAGAGTACTGTTTGGGTAGTCCCTTAGCTATGTTTCTTGAGGATAAGCATCTTCTCTGCTGTCAGATGACTTGTAAAATCTGACGTGGATATTCGGGAATGATGGACACCAGGGTGCACAGAGGGTGAAGCAAATGACATTTTGGTAGAGGCTGAGAACTGGGTTTGTTCAGCCTTTGGTTGAGAAGCCTGTAGTGTTTTATCACCATTTGCAACAACTTAATGGAGCAGGAAGCCTGGCTTTTCTTGGAGGTACACAGGGCTGTGATGAGAGGCAGCAGCTGAAAATTGTACCAGAGGAAATTCTGATTGGATATCAAGAAACTTTATCTATGTGGGTGATTGAACGCTGGCATTGGTTGTCCAGTGGTTGTGGAGATAGTAAAAGCTGAACTGGACAAGACCCTGAGCAGTCAAAAGGCTCTGGACTGTATAGCTTTCATATGTCCATTCTAATGCACACAGTGCTATGATTCTCTGACATTTCATCGTGTTTGTTACCCTAAATGATTTAGATAAGAAAGCTGTATTGGTTGTCATAAACTCTTTTACAGCAAGAGTCAGGATTTCTTTTTTATAGCCAGCAAGCTGGGTTTTTTTCCTTCCTTTTCCTTTAGATACAGGTACAACTTTCTTACCTTTGTCTTCACAAGAAGATATTTTCTTAGTCAGGCAACCATTTGGTCATACAGTCACATCTTTAATCTGTTGTAACTTATGTTGAGAAGAAAGATTTTCTGGTGACTGCTCTAATCTAGGAAATTTAGGCTTGGCTCGTGAGCGGTGACTGGTGTGTGCTACACCTAGAGTTTTAGTATGATTGTGACATTGGGACAAATTTGACACATGATTTGAGAATTGTTCAGTTATGTTCTAGAAATGCAGAATCTGCATTAATGATAGTGAACTACTGATTTTTTTTTTTTGTAAAGAAGCTGATAAGGCATTGTCTTCTGGAGGAATGGGAAGTGACCACGGGTCTTCCTGCAAGACAAAATACGAGTTTCTTTGAGTGCTTTTCCGTATGTATGTACTGGGTATGTGTTTCATGCCCAGCAATAGAAGTGATTTTTTTTTTCTTTTGCCATAGGCATACTGGTAGGAACATTTTTTAACAGTATCAAAGAGCAGAGGAACAAAGCATCAAAGGGTGCTTCTGTTTTTCAGGGCTCGTTTTTTGCTTTTGTCAGTGTGTGTCCTGTTGGTCAGAATTTTTCTTAGTGTAGCTTGTGTCCTTTAGTTACCTCTCAAGTTGGGCTTGCAGAAATGAACAAGAATTAGTACAATAACACCACTCTGGAGATAGAGAAGTTCATTGCTGCTCTTTGATTCAATAACAGAGCTTTTCAGTCACTTTCAAATGTCTGTTTTGTTCTGAGTTTGACTTTGGGAAAGCTTTTCAGAGTTGGAAGTGATCATCTCCCACTGGCTATGACAGGTGTTTTTACTTCTTAACATTGACTAAAGCAGTATATTTTTAATTCTTTTAAGACATATGTACAAGAGAACCAGCATAATATTGGTTTTGGGGGTTTTTTTTGAAAACCTGTGAAGCTAGTATGGAACCTGGAGGCAGGTTTTCTCAAACCTTTGTCATTCAGTTGAACATTTGTGTTCTTACCTGTGAAATCAGTATATCACTATGGGAACACTGTCAGTTGCCCTAGTGTGAAGCAGTCAAGCTTAAACCCTGTTTCAGAGCTCTTGCTGAATTCTTCAGATGTCCTGGTCCTTTGTAGATTTTAATATGAGTTTTGCAGATAAAGAGACTTACCTGTTCAGTGCTTTGTCTCTCGTGTGCAGTTCCTCAGGTTGAAGACTGAAATGATAGTCTGTGCAATTACCTCCACCTTTACAAGTTAATAACACTTTCAGTTCTGTGCCTTCTGCCAGAGCTTTCTAATGCACTAGTGCTGAAGAATGCCAGCATCAGTTCTACATTCAGCAGGACTTGTTGACCAGACTCCTCCCTGGACTCACTTGTCCCAGTCATAACTTGAGGAGGGGATGGGCTCATACTGTTGGGAAAGCATCATTAATTAGTTGGTCTCATGCTATAGATTCCTCATGGAATGGCTTTTGCTTCTGGTCTGATCCCTCAAATCTGGTCTTAGCCCTTTCTTAATTTTTTTTAACATGTGTTTTTAATTTCCTGAAGAGATTTCTCTTATTCATCTTTATATTTGAAAATAATAATACTTTTCTAGTTTTCCAACTGTTATAAACATACCCTCTGTTTTAAGAGGAAGCTTTAAACTCCTGTTTGCAAGACTGAAACTGGGTTATGGGCCTACTAATACATTCTGATGAATGATTATGCCAGCAAAAAGCATGAGCAGTGCTGCTTCATTTCTGTATGTTGCCATTCCTATGATCATTGAGTTACAGCAGACTCTTACAGGAGTGTCTTCATCCCTAAACTGTTTGGCATTGTCACATTGATCCTTCCCAGGGTCAATTATCTTGCATCCCTGTTGTAACAACTGCAGCAAGTGGCAAGGTCCTGCTTTCAGGAAAAATCAGGAACTGTAAATGCACCATTATATTTTTAATCATAGTTCTTCCAGTTAGAAATCTAGACTTGAAAACAAAATTCTGCAAGAAGTGTGGCAAATACCATTAAATTTATGTTCTCATTCTTTCTCATCCTGATTATTCCTGTTAGTAGCAGTTTTGGGATTTGCAGCATTTGACACAGCTCTAAAGCTCTTGATCTGTGCATTTTTGATGTGTAACCATCAGCTCAGTGAGCACTTGCTCACGGTTAATGCTGGTATTGGAACTGCGGAGTATATTCATGACATTAATGTGGTATGTTAGTTGACCTCAGTGTCTCTTTGTGGTCTTAAGTTATCTCCTATGGAAGAACAATTTGTGGCTTACTATCTGTGTGTTACAACTGCATGGAAAAAGATGGGAAAATGTAATGTTGATAACTAACTATAAGTAGAGTTTCTCAGTCTGTCAAGAGCTGGTTTTTAGTTGAACTTGAATAGTTACCCATCCTTAAGTCCTCTAAGGATGAAATGCTGCATTTGCTTGGAATGTTAGATGTGTCTTGTCTTTCTGTGGGTGGCATAAAAGCATGCAAGGGAGGTTACTTGAAGGTAGATTTTTTTTAAGAATTTTTTTTTAGATGCAAAGAGAGGTGACTGTCTTTGTATGGATGTTTTTATTCAGTGCCTGATGTGTAACAACCTTTTATGAGATTTCGTAAGATGGAGCTGCCTGTAATTATCTGGATACTAAAACTTAAGCAGTGCTTGTGCTGCCCTATCCTAATGTACGAGCTGGTATGTGCAGCCTCTGCCAGAAGATTATTGTCTTCGGTTCACACTGGCATAGCAGTTGGTGGAGTGCTCTAATGCTTATTGGTGTCTTTTTTTTCTACCTAGGGTCTCTAGGATCTTTTTTTAATTTTTTTTTAGGATTTTAGTCTGTGCTGGTGCTTATGATAACATGAATGTAGATAGAAATGAGGACTGAGAATAAACAAAAGACCATACAGGGTTCTGTATGGTCTCTTCAGTACAACGCTGTCTTCCACCCCTTCTTGGTTCTTGAATATTTTAGTGGTTTTAAAAGCAAGGAAGAGGGGAATAAAACATACACTGCTATCTTGTTGTATCATTGTGGCATTTGGACATGGTGGTAGAGTTTGTGTGTGCTCCTACAAACTAGTATTGAGACAAAACAGCTGGTTTCTAGTACTAAGCTGGGAGGACACTTCTGTGTGATGTACAGAGACATCATGTCAAAGACCATTGCTGGTAAATAACCTCCCTTTTAATGGTTCAGTCTACCTTTTTCTCAACAGCCAGTATGAAAGACAAAGAAGAAAATATGTGCATGCCTTCGTATTGAAATGGGGAAAGAAAGGAAATGCAAGATGTAGAATTCTAGGCTCATCTTCTGCTAGGTATGCAGTTGCTATGGTAATACAATACCAGTTTAAAAGAAAAGCTAACTGGAGGTGAGAAGGCAGTTACTGATGCCTGTGGAGAATGAGGTGGTTTGAATATATAACTTCGCTAGTATAGATGTTAAATAAAGGATGTTAAACTAAACTGGAATTAAATTGTGGGAAAGTGAGGGCATTTTACTTGATGATGATTGCTTTGCATGGTGTCTTCGAGTTTTGAAAACATTCCTGGTGGTAATAATGCCATGGCCTGCTTTGGAGTGCTGTTTGGTTTTGGGCTTATCTCCGTATAACCAGCTGAGCCAAAAAAAAGCTTTTGTAGCTTGAGATAAACTAAACTCAGGGTAGTGTTGGTGCAGAATCCAATGGGATACTTGACATATATATAGTAAAAGATGTGTATATACTGCCTGAAGAAAAACAATGATGTTACATAGGTATGTTTTGTGGATGAAATATGCTATTAGGACCTAGTAAATCTTCCATTTAGTCAGATTTAAGTAGGAAAGTTGGAATGGCATTCCTTAATAGCCACAGGTGAGGACAGTGGAGTGCTTGCAATTGAGTCTTCTTACAGTCAGGATTCCAGGCAGTTTACTAAGAATGCGGCAATTCTTGTAACTGAGCTTCCTTTTCTCAAGCAGTCTTTGCTGGCCTTTGGTGTGAAAAGGGGAAAGACGTGCTTGTCAGTCAGTAATCAATGGGGTACATAGCTGAGTTCCCTTTGACCAGTTTCATGTGAAACATTTGGGGAAAATAGTTGTGTTCTCACACGTACTCTGTGCTTGCATAAGCAAAAACAGAAATTCAGGAGGGATCATGAGGTGTGCTTCGAAGTCCAAAATATTTTGATTCTTGGCCACATGTTATGAGAGTGGATTTGTCATGTTTGTTCCTAGCTTTGAGATTTTATCAATAAATTGATTGTTTTTCAAATATGAAGACCTGTATTTTTCCCAATAAAAGGTGCTTGCAATTATGTAAATAGAAATAGATGCAGTGGCTGGTGTGGAAATCAGGTTTAAGGCTTTTCAACTCTCTTAAAAATAAGTGAAGGAAAAAAACTGCTTTAACAGTGTTCTGCAAATTCCCTAACTAACCACTATGAACTAAAAATTAAAGCAATATATAATGGATGCTTATTTGGATGTGAATCGAGTTTTGGAAAAGATTAGTACTTTCTTGCTAACATTGAGCTGAGATTGAGAATTGGTATTTTCTGAGTGCTGCATGAGAAGTGTTTGAGGCGACACTGAGTTTGCTTTAGCATTTGGGCTTAACCGTTGTATTTGGTGCAGTAATTAAGCTGTTTGCACCACTTGAGTCATTGCTTTGGGGATTTTCTTTTTGTCCTTAATGGCTGCAGTGCTCCAGGTGAAATGAGAATTTTGCTTGTGCTAACAGTGGTATCATCAACCAGGGATCTATTGAATTATCTGAAACTTGTAACCGTTACAAATTTAGATTATATGGTCAGGGCTTCTGTAGCTGAACGTGTGAGTAAGCTGTTTTTTTCCCCACTAATCTGTGTGAGGTATCTGGATTCAACAGGAGCGGATACAATCTTCTGAATGCCTTGTGCTGTTCCTTAGAAGCTGACGCACCTTTTCTTGTTTCAGTTCACTAGGTATAAAACTGCTGCTATCCTTGGAATTTTAGATGTTCTGTTGCTCTCTGGTTGTTGCTGTTAGTGGTTAATAGATAATGTCCTGACCATTGCTGTATTTTTACTGCATTGTGTTTGAAGTCTGACACTTGAATCTCTTTGCTTTAATTCACAGACAAGACAGTAAAAAGAAATGCTCCCACGTATTTAGTATCTTCAGTATTTTGAACTAAAACTTTTGTGTAGCTTTTCCCAGACACAGGCAATGCAATGGCACATGGCAAGCAGTTCTTCCTTGTATAGGTGGCTGTGGCTGCTGTTATTTCTTGCAAAATTAGTTCTCACTTGTAGGTATTTCAGTGTGGATTTTAACACCTGCTTTTCACTTAAAGCATAGACTTGAGTTTAGTTGTGGGATGTACCTGAATTGTGTAAAATCTGCCTTCTGATTCTGTAATGTAACTACCACAATAGTTCACTTGAAACTAAGTTATTTGGAGTAGATAATCATGGCAGCTACACCCGAGCTTCTGGGATGGTCTTAGATTAACATTACCTTTTCATTCAGTTGTGCTTATCTTGAAGAATTGAGGAAAATAATGAGCTGAGAATGGGCCTGTTCTGTAGAAAATTGAGCAAAAAAACACTGCAGTGAAGCAGCTTTTACTGCTAATATTCTAGTAATTCTGAAGTTTAGATCAGTTTTTAACAGTGGCTGTTATTACTTGATTTGTAACTCTCAACATTATGTATCATTGCTTTGAAATGTTTGAAATCTTGATTAAATAATGGGTGTCTTGATTGTCATGTACAGTGCCTGAATGAAGTTGTGTGTGGAGAGATGTGTGCTTATATAGAGTGAATTGCCATTGCTATGTGACCTCAGTTTTTGTTTCTTTCTAAAGCTATGCATTCACAGATTTAAATTCCTTTTCAGCTCCATTTACCTCTCAATTCCCCTTTACCTGGAAGTGAGTTGACTAAGGAACCCTTTCGATGGGATCAGAGGTTGTTTGCTTTAGTTCTTCGTTTGCCTGGTATTACAGCACCAGAATCAGAGCAAATGACAGGGGTACCAGTGGATGACTCTGCAATCACACCTATGTGTGAAGTCACAGGAGGTGAGTGCCCTGGGTTCCTTTGACAGGTCATTACTTAAAAAAATGTAAGTGAATTCAGTTTAGTTTAATTAACCATGTGATTCCATGTCATGGAATAACTATTTTCAAGTTCTTACAGCACTTGAAAAAACTCTCAAGACTCATAAAATGAAATTAAAGACACTGCATTAAAGCTACAGACAATGTAACCTGTCTAGAAGTCTGAATCTACTCTCTGGGAATTTTTTAGAAGAGAACTTGCTTTGTTTCTACTGCACCTTGGTATTACAATTAGAAGTTCTAATAATTGAGTCTGTTCTGCAGTACAGTTTAGCTAAATTTTTGTCATACTCTAACCTGAAGAAGCCACAAGTGAAGGAAATGCATTGGTTGGTTGGGGTTTTTCCCTCCAGAGCACACAGAACATATAGTTCTGCAGAATTGACACTTTTCTCTCAGTCAAATCATATTCTTAATCTTTTAGAAATTATATTCCAGATCAGACTCATGCATTGATTTTATCACACTTTAAACACGTAATGATTTTTCTGATGCATCGGAAGGGTTGTGATAGAGACCAAATAAAGGGATTTAAGAATTATTCCAAAAGGATTTGATTCCACTGCTTTCTGACTGTACTAACAGCACTTAGACTGAAATTCGAGGACAGTTAAGTGTTAATGTCACAAGGGGGAGCCCATTTTCCGTGAATGCAAACAGGGATTTGAATCAGTCATTAAGGGTCTAAAATCCAAACCTTTCTGAAGGGGTATGTGTCCCTGCTTTACTAGGCTGCCTTAGTGCTTAAACAAGGAGGGACTGTTCAGGAGAAGCTTTAAATCAGTGATCTGTACATAATTCAACATGTGTGGTGGTTGAAAAGTTTTAAATGATCCAAGTTAAAATAAGGGCAGGAACACAGAACAGCATTAACCTTAACTGTTTTGTTGTAGGTCGATCATATTGTGTGTGCTCTCCAAGAATGCTGAATCAGTGTCTTGAGTCGCTGGTGCAAAAAGTGCAAAGTGGAGTGGTAATAAACTTTGAAAAAGCTGGACCAGATCCCTCACCAATTGATGGTACTTGACATTTTTTACACTGGTATCAAATAACAGGGATGACTGTGAATGTAATTTAGTGAAGTTAATGTAGGAGTTGCCAAGACAAAAGGGCAAGTGTTGCAATTTCAAAGACATTATTACAAAAAGGACCTGCTAATTCTGAAATTCTGTTGTTTCAAAATACTGGCTGCAGTTGCTAGACCCATCTACAGTTGTTCATATTACTCAGGTAGTATTAAGTGCAATTTCTCATGTCAATCATAGTTGAATGGGTTCATGAGTTTTAAGCAGTGGTTTTCAACCAGATAGACATGTGAGTAACTTGTGGGAAGACTGGGGGTTTATACATGTATCCTTTTTTTTTCAGTGTAATACAGTGGCTGCACTAAAATAGCAAATACAACTGTGCAGTGTGAACTTCTCATTCCAAATGGCTTAGCTAGGTTCCTCTTTGGATATTACTGGGAAGCATTTGTGGGATTTTTTTAATCTTATTTTGCTACAATAAAAAGTTAGTCCACCAGTACTAGTCATGTATATCACTATTTTTAATGCATGGATTTGAAGGTTATCTGTTAATAACAATGGAGGAGAAAGGAACTGATGACTTTAAAGGGCTTGAGATAATTGGCTTTCTCAGCTATGATCCTGTAAACATTCAGTGGCTATTTGGTTTCTCATAGTCTGTTTTTTGCGGAAATGCATACTGACAATTATCTGCTATTCTTAGAAATAATATTAACTGCAGGAAGAGCTTCCCTGGGGTTATGGTTCTTGAACTCTTCACAGAAGTTGTTTAATACTCTTGAGTTCTAACACTGTTTTGACTCATAAAGCCTTTTTCCTCTGTAGATGGGCAGGTGGAGATATCTAGACCCTTTGGACCCCAACCTTGGCACAGCTGTCACAAACTTATTTATGTCAGACCAAACCCTAAAACTGGGGTTCCTATAGGTCATTGGCCTGTTCCTGAATCCTTTTGGCCAGATCAAAATTCTCCAACACTGGTACGTACTGAAGATAAAGCAAGGGGTTTGTGCATGTGGGAATATTCCAGGATTTCCTATTCAATGATATTTTTAAAATCTTGAATTACATATTTCGTTATAGCAACTGTAAAAGCAGTGTGACCCTAGAAGGAATGACACATAAACCTGTTGCAGTTATCTCTTATAAATTATTGATGAGAAAATAATACTGTTGGGTTTGCTTTTTAGTATCTTTGAAGCATTAGGAAACTGCCTGTAACAGATTGATTTGTTGACCTAGTATGTGTATGGAGTGTTACTGCTTTGAACCCTGTTAACTATCAAATAGTGGCACTTTGGTAAAACTCTCTTGAATTTTATTGCCTCATAGATGGCATTAGTAAAAGATAGTATGATCTTCCCAATTTGAATTCTTTTGGTAGTTCTGCTCTCATTCTGGCAAGTGAGTATAGTTCTGTCTGCTGTATGTGCAGTGTAACCATACCTTCAATTTATCCAAGTTGAGAAAATCTTGGTTTTTTTAAATTACAGCCCACAGAATGAATTTATTTGTTCTTTTTCATAAGAGTGTATGCCCACTGCCTTGTGGTCTGAGAACTAATCATTAGTGTACAGTATAGTGTATTTTGTATTTCTGCTAATATTTGAAAATCATTAAAGTAGAAATAACACAGTTGTATCGTTGTTACATACTTTTCATAGTTGTTTTTATTGAATTTGTGGTCTTTTGATCTGAAACGGATGTGTTGACTACTACATTCACTGAACTTCTCATAAATTTTACCTCTTCTGGTTGAAAAACATATGAAGTCCTTTGAAATACAGGAGTGACACCGCTATGAAATTTTAGTGATCTTTATGAGTTTGATATTGATGGCATCTGTGGCTACGTTCATTGAAGGATGTGGATGCCCTTGTGAACAACAAAGCAAGCTAACATATCTGAATAACAGTAAATCTTGTGTAGTTATTAAAGACACAGTTGTTTATAGGATATTTAAAAGTTGTTCTGTAGGAACGCTGTTGTGTACTCCTTGTAATCGCTGTCAAGGCATATCTGCCTCCATTTGCTGTGAAGAGTCAGTACACTTTGTCTGCTACTGCACATCTTGATTGATAAAATAGATCTTGCCAAGTGAAGAATTGTTGAACTAAATCTTCTAAAAGTATGAGGTTGACTTACCCAAATGGCAAGATGAGAATTTTTTCTCTCAGTTGTAGTATGTATAGCTCTCATAATTTCATGAAACCCTGTCACATGCAGTTAAATTCCTGTTGACATCAACTGGAATTCTGCAATAAAAAGATTAAAATCCAAAGATTGAAATTCCTTGAATTGAAATAATTTTTTTCTCATACCTAGTTAAAATGAGTTCTTTTGAAGTTTTGGTATTTTTCTGAATTCTTGCTGCTCTTGATGTTTATAGTTCAATTTGAATTTTGTAGTGGTTAAATTTGCGAAGAAGGAAAAGTGCTGGGGGAAGTCAGCAAATGTAGAAGTACACCACTTCCTTCTGTGGAGAATGAAAAGGGACATGCTCAGAGTAGCATGTAGATTATAGATTTTTTTTTTTTTTTGTCCCCACTGAGACTTACTTCCATTTGCCAAGTTTTTGTGTAAATGCAAGAAGTCTTAGTTGCATATTGCTCTGGACTTACATGGTCAATTCACGTTTATTTAGAAAGTAAGATTCCTTAAGACATTGCTAACATCATAAATTAATTGCTTAGGTCTCATTAACAAGAACTATGAATCCTGTATTGAATAGATTCCTTAAATACATCTGTTTTTGAAGAAGCTGTATTACTTTAGTTGTCACAGCACAATTGCATTTTAATTGTTGTGCAGACTTATTAACAGTGGAATACTTGTGTTTAGCCACCTCGCACATCTCATCCTGTGGTGAAATTTTCCTGTACTGACTGTGAACCAATGGTCATTGACAAACTGCCTTTTGATAAATATGAATTAGAACCTTCACCATTGACCCAGTTTATCCTGGAAAGAAAGTCTCCTCAGACCTGCTGGCAGGTAAGTAGAGTGCATGCTGAATTGAAGTTTTTTATAGAATGCTGTTTTTCTTAGACTTTATTCTGTAAACAAAATAGAATGTAAAATTTCAGAACACGATACTTTTTATTTACATGCAATGTAATGTGATTTATTGCAGGTATATGTGAGCAATAGTGCAAAGTACAGTGAACTTGGTCATCCTTTTGGTTACTTGAAAGCGAGTACAGCACTGAATTGCGTGAATTTATTTGTGATGCCTTACAATTATCCAGTCCTCCTTCCACTGCTAGGTAAATACCACTTCATACAAATTTTCCTATGCAGTAGGCAGTTCAAACATTGATGTCATCTAAACAGATTACTGCAATTTTAGTGCAAGTATTCATCACACACCTATGGAAAGGTAGAATCAGTAACTTGTTTCACTTGTCTCCAGTTGGCTGACCTTCATGACTCAGACTCTAAGATTTACTTAATCATCATTTTCTGATATGTTTTGGTCTCACTTTCAATATTTAGGAGCCATTTTTGCTCATGCATTGTATCAGTGCCAATTTATTTTGATTATTTATCAGGTTTCACCTTTTGGCTGCAGTGTTTATCTTGTGCGTGTATGTTTAGTTGTATATATATTACAGGTATTCATTTAAGTATTGAGGAACCTGCATTTCTTCAAAAGATTCTTTTATTAGAATTTTCTTTTTCTTGGAGAAAATAATGTAATGCTATCTAGATATGCCTATCATTTTGTCTCTTTGCTTTTTCTAACCCTTAGATGACTTGTTTAAAGTACACAAGGCAAAGCCTACGTTGAAATGGCGTCAGTCTTTTGAAAGCTATTTGAAGACAATGCCTCCTTATTATCTTGGGGTAAGATGACTTTGTTAAAACTTTTATTTTATAGTTTGCTTTCCGCTATAGCAGTAGTCTGTATTTCAAGTAAAATATGTATTAATTGAAGAGAGAATAGTTAAACACTATCACTAGGTATTAAGTTTTCACTTGAGTCTTGTGGGAGGCTTGAGACCTGAACGTTATGAAAATTTCATAATCTCATAATACCCTGTGACTTGTATATAAATGATATCTTTGTTAATAATTGATTCTGTATGAATGGCACTATGTTTTAAATAACACAAAATGCTGCCCTGAGAGTCTTTGTTCTTTCCTAACTTTGAGAACTTCAGGTTCTATTTGAAATGGATGCAGTTAGTTGAAGTATGTATAAAATTAAATGTAACCATACAATATATTCTGTATTTCAGCCTTTGAAGAAAGCTGTGAGAATGATGGGAGCACCAAACCTTATAGCTGACAATGTGGAATATGGACTTAGTTACAGTGTCATTTCATATCTCAAAAAGTTGAGTCAGCAGGTAATGTTGAAGCAAAAGAGCAGTGAAAACTTATTCTAATATCAGGATAATCTTAAAATACTGAAGTTCAGTGGCTTTGAAGGAAAAAAGAGCAGAAAGATGAAGTCAATACCTTCCCATAAGCAATTAGCAAAAAATAACTGGTCTTCTGAATTGCAGAAAACATAACATTTAAATATAGGCTTTATAAACTGGACTATAAAGATAGATATGGAAGTACAAATTGTGATTTATTTTTATTTATTTAAGGAGCATTTTTACTTGTACAGACAGTAATGTACTTTTGTCCAAGAGAAAACATGTTGTTGTACCTTAGATATTAAAGATGTTTTAGGATTTTTCAGAAAATAGAGAATTTTACTTGGTGCATCTGAATCAGTGTCCTTTTTTTGTCTTGTGACATGAAAGGGAAAGTGTTCAGTAAATAGGATAACTGGCAATTCAGAATCTCAAATGAGAATACAGATGTAGTGACAAATGACTATTTGAAATTGTTGAATGTGTTCAGAGTAGTGACCCTATCTTTGACTAGTCTCCTGCACCAGCTAAAGCATTTCTGCCCTGCTACCTCCACTTTTATTCAACTGTGCATGTTAAGCTTTCTGTTCAAGATAATAAGATAGTAGGCTTGAAGCTTCAAGAAAACAGTAGTGCCGAGTACTTTGCACTACTTACTTAGCCAGTGAGTTTTTATGGATCAGCTTTTTCTTAAAACATTAATATAAATGATTACTTGAGGAAGCAAATGTCTAGAAGTTTACAGCATGTCCTGTTAAATCAGTTACGTTGCTCAATACTTTATGAACTGATGTATCAACCTAGACATCTTCAACTCCTCTGTAATGTAATGACATGCACATTGTATTTAATAATACATGCAAATTGTATTTAAAGCTTTTCGAACTTGTGAAAGGCCCTGCCAGTAAAGACTCACTGTTCTCAATAAGTACATATTCAAATTTTGAGTAGTCTATAAATTTGTGAAATTGCAACAACAAAGTTGGCAGGTGTATTACTAAATTCCTTTTGGGTCTTTGTTCCACTGTATTTTGCCAAAAAGCTGGCATTTATGGATATGTTTAATTTTGGTGCAAATCTAACATAATATTGAAGGTTATGTCTGTCCATCCAAACAGAATTGGGTATTATATATTTCATTTTTAATAATGTTATGATTATTTGTATTAAGCTTTTAAAAAGTTGATACCATTGGGTGACTAATCAGAACTATAGTTGTAGGAGAATCAGTCTTGTGAGAGACTGTTTTCTAGAATAACAGCTGAACCCTGTATCAGTACAGGTAGATTTGCAGAGAATTACTAGTCAAATTACGACATGTATGAAAATAAAAGCATTGCATGCATATTGGTGCTTAGATACCATTATGGGCAGCAGAGGAGAAATATGCAGAAGACCTAGGCACAAACTGTTCACTATATTTAAAATTGTAGTAAGAGTTAAGTGGTTATGTATTAAGCACTCCTTAAGCGCTCATCCTGCTTATGGTCATCATAGTGTGTTAGCACGTTGTTGAATCTTGTAGGTAGGAATTTAAAATGAATAAGTCTGACTAATCCTTTTAAGAGCATATTGTCAATTTTATTTATTTATTTATTTCAAATTAAGGCCAAAATAGAGTCCGATAGAGTCATTGGCTCTGTAGGCAAAAAGGTAGCGCAAGAGACTGGAATTAAGGTCAGAAGCAGATCACACAACCTGTCTATGGCACATAGGAACGATTTTCAACATCTGCTACAGGGGATTACTGGG
Organism: Cephalopterus ornatus; assembly: GCA_013396775.1. Lineage (NCBI taxonomy): Eukaryota > Metazoa > Chordata > Aves > Passeriformes > Cotingidae > Cephalopterus > Cephalopterus ornatus. Next base: position 24,885 of record VZRE01001320.1, read on the forward strand.
GAAATTCCTCATAGACCTCTAGACCTCAATATGAAGGAGTATGCTGGGTTCCAAATAGCTTTGCTGAATAAGGTAAGCACCACTGTGTGTAATGTTGTTATTTTCAATATACTTCCATTGAAATGCTAGATATTGTTTTTTACATGGCATTAATTGGGACTTCATTTACTGAAACTGTAGGATTTGAAACCTCAGACTTTTAGAAATGCTTATGACATACCCAGAAGAAATCTTTTGGATCAGTTAACACGAATGAGATCTAATTTACTGAAGAGTACTCGCAAGTTCCTGAAAGGACAAGATGAAGGTTAGATAAGTTTGTTTTGTCTACCTGTGATATGATTATTACTAAAAAACAGTGTAACAAATAGTGTGGTTCTTTAAAACTCAGATGTCTGTTGCCATTAAACTGCACGGTTTCTTAGATACTTTTCCCTTAAATAGCTCATTGGAGGAAAAATGGTGAGGACAGAGAAGATTACAGATTCACTGCTCTGTCCTTCAGTCCATATGAGGAAACCTGGGCTTTTACAGAAGATTCCTTGTTCAGTTTTTTCTTTTTCTAACTTCCACTGATGTATTGGATGAAAAAAAAATCACAGCAGTTCTGAATGTTATGATCTCTCTCCATTGAAGTGGATTGTGAGCAGTGGGAAAGTAAGCTAGCTCACTGGGTGCTGCCAGTGTGATTCTTTTGCCTGTTAGGCCAACAATAAATAGTTCAGTAGTCTGCTAATTTATTTCTTTACCTTTTTCTTGTGTCTTCTGTCACTGCTTTGTGGCATCTAACAGAAGATGAAAAAAGTGGAGAAGATGAGAAGGATAATGCAAGTGAAAGCATATGTTACATTAGTTCTGCCGCTACTTAGGTCAGATTAACATGTGTGCATTTCACATTACAGTACTGCTTTGTCATAGTAGTTGTTCTTTGAGAATGGGGTTAAACTACATAAAAACTCAACTTAGGGGTTTTTTTCTGCTATTTCTTCTGATGCATCTTCTTCTGGATCAAGCCTTGGCAAATCTAAAACCATAACAAGTTTAGAATTGGGTCCTGTGGAGTTTTAAGAATTTGCTGATTACAGTTCTCAGAAATCATCCTTGCTTTGGGAAAATGCTAGTCTTGACAATTAAATTTTGGGTAGCTAAAACTGGGCAGTTACGTCAAAGCTGTGTGCAGCATGGCATGTCTACTTTGCGTTAACGTATCTTTTGCAGTATTGTTTTAGTTCTGATTTGTTCCCAGTCTGTTTTTTCACCCATCAACCTGTTGAAAAGTTATAGGACACAGGGGAAAACCTAAGATCCTTGCATGACAACTATTGCTTATTTCCTGTCATAATGATAAATGCACAAGACCTGTACTGATTCATTTAAGCAAGTCTCCTGCAGTCAAAACAGTGTTATAAATACCAGTTAGGCAAGAAAAATGGTGTTTTGCACACATGTTCTGTTAACGCATTTATGAAAGTATGAAGACTGAGGTGTGAAGTGGGTATAGACTGAATTCTCGTAAGGTGAGCAGTAGTGTATATTAATAAACTCTTCTGTTATGATAGATCAAGTTCACAGCATACCTATAGCACAAATGGGAAACTACCAGGAGTATCTAAAACAAATACCTTCTCCACTCCGAGAACTTGATCCTGATCAACCACGAAGGCTTCATACATTTGGCAATCCATTCAAATTGGACAAAAAGGTGACTTTTCTATAAAGCTTTTTAAAAAATGTATGGTTGTGTGTACTGCCGCTTACATTGCTCTTCTTGAATAGTTCGTTGGATAAACCCTTTCAAATATTTGTAAAAGCACTCTCAGATTTTTCCATCAAGAGTATTGTATGGAGGGCAGTCTTTATTGAAAAACCTGTTTTATGCCTTTAAGTTGTATTATAAGTGAAATACATTTGTCTCTGTAGTATAGCTAATACCTAATCATGTTTTCTTTACCAATCTTCCACCAGAAAAAGCTTCCCATGACTTTAGGAATCTGGACTGTCCCTTCTGTCCAAATCTTTCTTAGAATTGACCAAACTGCTAATATAATTCAGAGCTCTTGTATGGAATGTGAGTCACTTTGGAGTTACTGAAAATGAAGTTTGGCAGACTGTTGGATAAGGGCCTTAAGCACAGTGATGTAGTCTTGGAAGGATTTGGTTGACACTTTAGGACTCCAAACATAATGGCATGTTGTATGTAGCTGCCTTATACATAGTGAACATTATCATAATATCAAATTGTACTTTGTAGTTTTGGTGTAAAGTTTAAGAATTCTTCCTGTTAATTACAGGGAATGATGATAGATGAAGCAGATGAATTTGTATCAGGACCTCAAAATAAACATAAAAGACCTGGAGAACCAAATATGCAAGGGATTCCAAAAAGACGACGCTGTATGTCCCCCCTGCTCAGAGGCCGACCACAAACTCCTCCAGTTGTGAATAACCACATTGGAGGAAAAGGGCCACCAACACCAATTGCACAAGCACAGCCTGACCTTGTTAAACCTATTGCTATTCACAAAAGTAAGTAAATCTTCAACTTCAGAATTTGCTGTTTAATTTATGTGAAAAAACTTTTTTGTGTAAAAATACTGCTGGCGATTTATCAAATATGGCAGTTTTACGCCTCGTTTTTGAAAATGAAATATTTAAATGTGCATCTGGGGTTAATGGGGTTAATTACAGAAAACGTTCATATAGTCCTTCAGACAGAAGTCTGTTTTGTATGAATTCTAAGTATAATCAATGTATTTCCTGTACTAAATGAGGAGACAATGTAAACAGTGAGAAGGGTGTTCCTCTTTTGCCTGGAAATTCACATGCTTCATAAGTATCAGAACATGAAGTTATTTTGAATTTTGCTCTAATGCAGTGAAATAACTTCCCTTATTGTGGAGTTGAGCTGCTGTTTAACGGTCTTGCTCACTGTTTAGTACTAAACATAAGCATGGTCAGTTTGATTTAATAGGAAAAGACACCATGTCATAAAAGCACATCTTAGAGGTGGTTTTTGTTGGTAGTTCGTATGGTAATTTCTTTTTTTGTATAAAGAATATACCTGTGATTTTTTTTTTAAAAAACTATTAATTGCCAGGAGATGTAGGGATGGGCTCAGTGTTATAACCCACAAATGGGTTTTCTTAAGCCTGGTGTGTACATTAGACTATACAAGCTGGAGTATAGTTTTAAAAGAGTCTAATACTGATCTGACTCACAGACTTGTATGAAATGAGAGAATGTGAAACTGGCAAGTGTAATCTTTGTTTTTTCAGCATCAGAAACAAATAATGAAGTTGCAATTGATGATGTCATTGAGAATCATGTTACAGACCCACTTTCATCAGATGTTTTCCCAAATTCTGCGGATTCAGAGTTTTCACTGTCTTCTTCACCATTCAATTCTTTGGATCGACCAACAGCTCATCCAGATGATGTAGTGCATGAGCACTTAGGGAATAATTTGCATGTTGATGGGTTTTTGGAGAATCATGAGGAATCAGGTAGTAAAGAACAAAGTACTGAAGAGAACTTGCCAATGTCTTCACCCAGCAAAGGGAAAAAACCAGTTCATTGCAGAAGTTCCAGAGAGATTAATATAGAGCTAAGAGCACAAATTATGAAAGAGATCAGAAAACCAGGAAGGAGTAAGTATACCAAATATCTTTCAGATGATTGGCATGAGAATTAAATAAAGAATTAATATTAGATTGCTACTTTAGAAATGCACTGAACCATAAGACTGAAGCAAAATACATTTGAAGCTGAAAAGATTTGTTTTAAAACCTCTGCCAGAAACTTCCTGTATGAGTGATTAAAATATTGCTATACCTGTCCATGTTCATGAAAGCTATGGTTTTTGTATCATCAGTATTAGACTTAAGTTATTAGGTGTTCCAGTAATACCCTAAACTGCAATATTCTGTTTTTGTAATGTTAGTTTTCATTAAACAATGTCATTACTGCAGTTGATAGGAGATACAGCCTGAAAGCTTGCAAAAACTTGAAGTCTGTTGCATTTTTAAATAACTGATTTCTCTCTTTTCTTTGCTTCTAAGAATATGAAAGAATCTTCTTTTTACTGAAACATGTACAAGGAAGCTTACAAACCCGACTGATATTTTTACAAAATGTTATTAAAGAAGCTTCAAGGTAGGTAACTGAATTTTTAATCTTACCATGTAGTGCTATATGTAACTGCTTGACAACCATGCAGTTACTTGTTTGGAAACTACACTGCAAGTAAGTAATTCCCTATGAAAAAACAGAAATGGTTAAGCTTCTTGAGATGTTGTTTGCACAAGCTTACCTTTTCCCCTCAGATTTTTGTCTTAAAATATTTAGCAACTGTAACTGTCAAGTCACTGTCAAGTCACTGTAAATGCAGATAGACAATAGGATAGAAAGAGTAGGTAACTTTAAAAAAAGATTCAGATTTCAAAGTTCAGGTATGAGTATACTGCTAATTTGAAAACCTGATGTAGCTGCATATTACTGTGAGTTGGACTTTGAGAAGAAGTTGAAATTAGTTATTCTGCATCAGCTCAAAATCTTGTCCTAAAAACAGTTTTGAGATCCAGGTATGCTCTGTAAACATGTGTCTACTTTTTAGACATATTTAATTTAGATATTAGAGTCCTGTCTGAGACTTTGGAAATGGAGGTAGCTTTTCACTGGAGAAGAGACTTGCTGAGGATTTGAACCCTGTATTGGTGATCCAGGTAGAAACTGTTCCTTACAGTATCCTGTAGATAGACTGTCCATACTTAACCTTCTACATATTAACTAAGAGGAAAGAAATGAAAAACGTATTAGAACCAATAATGTTTGAGTTGCAGGGAACTAGTAATTCCAGCAGCTTGCTTGGATCATAAATATAGCTAAACCTTAAAGCTTACTTCTAAAGCTTACTTCCAAACCTTCAAAGAATAGTTGCTTTTTTTCCCTCTATTCTGTTTTTGTAGCAGTCAGCTTTTTTTCCTGTGGCATTATTGAACAAATTTTAGCATCAAAAGACAAAGTAATTTTTGGATAAAACCATGCTAAGAGTTTAAGGTACACTGGATGTTGGACATTTGTACAGATACTCTAGCCTTCTATTGTCAGCTCGGTGGGGCATGTAAATTTATATAGATCACGCTCTTTCTATAGCAACAATTACTTTATCATGCTTTTGTTTGGTTAACATATTGCCTGTCTGAGTTGTTGCATAGCTTTTAGGTTATATGTGTTTCCTCACTGTCACGGCACATCAAAAAATAATGTTGCTCTTGGAGTTTGTGGCAGCCTTTAGTGGGGTTGGAATATTTGTCTGTAAAATTAGGCTCTTAAGATCATCTGTAACTCACGTTTTCTGCACAGCCTTTGTTCCACCTATCTTGAGCTGACACTTTTCCTGCAACCTTTGGTAGTGATTGAGTGTTGCTGTTGGATGCATCAGAATTAAATCCTGTCTCCTACCGTAACCTACAGTTTTCTGTATCTACTGGTGGAAAAGGCTGGCTTTTCTTTGTTTTTGTTGACTGTTATTAAACTTCAGTTTTTATTGATTTAAGTGTAGGAACAGGCAAGCACTCACATTTAACACAGGTTTCCTGCTCCCTGCAGGAAACACCTCTAAGCCCTCCAGAGCTGTCAACATAGTTTCATTTTGTTAACTGATAGCTGACTTTCCAATGCCATGGAATGCAATTGAAATTTGGGATGACTGCTTTCTTTCCCTGCTCCAAGGAGCTCTGTCTCTGAATGCAGGCTAGGGAAAGGTCTGGATCACTTCAGCAACAGAATGTGTTTATAAAGAGCCCTGTTAGTCTAGTTGTAGGGGGAGAGTAAGATTTATAAAACAATCCCCAGCTTTCAGCTTCCTTTGGACACTGACTGGCTCACAGTTCCTCTTTTGATGACAGAAAACCTATCACTTTTGAGAAACAATGAGAAAAATAGAGAGGAAGCAGTACTTGAATGTGGTGTGTCTGTGGGATACTGAGGACAACTGTAAGAAAGATGGGTAAGAGGCCAGAGCATGGGCATTCACTGATGTAGCGGTTGGGAATGGGAGCTTGTTTTCCCCATATTCAAGCTGGGATTGTGGAGATTGCTCTGATTTCCCTATCACAGCAGAAACCATGTCTCTGTGAGCCAAGGACATGGACCAGGATGCCTGACTGGAACCTAGAGGCTTTTGTTAGGCTTTAGTGAGGCCAGAGGACTGAATTTGGTGTATAGTTCAGAATGCTGTCATTGCTGCCTCTCTGTGAGCGCACATGTGGCTACCAAAGCACCGGTCAGAAGTGGTTTCTCAGGTGCAGAAATGTCACAAGGGTAAGAGCTATCTGGAAACAGCAAGGAGTTTTACTTGTTGAGGCAGGGGATGTAAGCAAAGGTGGCAGAATGGCCTACTGCTCAAATTTTTTCTATATGGAATAGAACTTCAGAGGTTCCAGATATATGGATTATGCCTGTATTTTTCTTTAATTTCTTTCTCAAAATCTAGTTTGTATTTTTGTCAGGAAATCTGCTCTGCACTGTGTAATGGCTGTTCCTTCATCAGTACCAACTTCACTAACCTTTGGTGAATGTACCATGAAGGCATGCAAATAATTCCTAAAAACTGTGGCCAGCTTTAGGATTACAGTTCTTTTGACATATATTTTACTTCTGTATTTCAGAACTGCTTCTGGAAACAGCAAACACTTAACTCTTTTACCTGGATTTATGAGGGCTGAGTGATGTTCAGCAATGTGCTAGGATAGACTGTAGTAAACATAGCTTTGTACTCATTAAATGGAAAAGCAAGTTAGCAGTTTTCCAGAATGTTAGGAGACAACGTATATACATATGAGGTATGTGTAGTCTCACCATCTGCTAGTCCTAAAGTAATAACTGAAGCTTCCAGAGTTCAGTAGAAGTTTTTTGAATGATGTTTCATGTATTACTGTGTGCATCCATTATCATGTTTTCTTTTTAAATACAGGTTTAAAAAACGAATGCTAATAGAACAGCTTGAGAGTTTTCTGGAAGAAATCCATCGCAGATCCAATCAGGTCAATCATATCAACAGCAGCTAAGAAACTGCACACAAGAGAAGGCCACAGCAGGGCACTGCTGTCCTTAATTGCATTCATTTTTGACATGCACTCTTATCTCCGAGTTCCTGTACCTGAAAGAATGAGAAGCTGCTCTATAAAATGATGAGAAGAGTATCCATCATCTTTTTTTTTTCTTCACTTGTTATTTTTGTAATGTGAAAAATACTACAAAAACATTTTTATTTAACTAAATGGAGAACTTCTTGCTTGTCATGGACATAAGTGTCACTTTCCCTCAGGTTCTATTTTTCTTAATCCAACCTTCCAAACTATCACCTCTCAAGGTTGAACTTTGCCAAAAAGTTGCTTTGTAATTTTCAAAAAAAAAAAGCACATACATTAAACAAGGTAATGTTTTGTATATACAGTTATTTTGGATATATTATTGTAAGTTGTATAAATGTATTTTGAAAAATATTTAAGAAAAGCACTTTTGTTATTCCATCAATAAAATCTCTATTTTAATCTTTGTGTAGGTTTGAGTACAGTTTTTATTGGAGTGATTCGTTTTGCCTTCCCTTTCCAGAGTTTATATCTTCTAGTATCAGTGTTAAAGAATTGAGTGGTTTTGTATTACTGGATACTCCGTTAATCGGAAAATAGGAGAAAGAAGGCTAATGCCAATTTGCAACTACAGTTAGGATGATAACTTGTGTACTTAGCCCTTCACTGTTTGATGTTCTGTATGCACATTGGCAGCAATGACAAACCCCTCAGTTTTATCGAGAGATAGAGTGGGGTAAAGCAGGAGTCAGTAGCCTTTGAGAAAGGCTGCACAGGGGTTTTCTGTGTCAGAAGTTATGTTTACAAGTGTAGGAATAGCCAGAAGGTGCTGCTGCTTGGACACAAAATATTACTGATTGCTTTATTGTCCTTGTCTTTCATCTGTGCTCGATGTGCCCTGAATTTCTGGAAAGCTTTGATTCAGTGGGAGCTAAACCAAACAGTCTTCTCTGATGTTTTTCATAGGAGTCAGTGGTTTGCAGTCTTTCATCCCAAATCTCTAGGCCTTGGGTTCAGGTGCTTGTACTGTGAGTTGCTGAACACTTGCTGTATCCCAGCTTTTTGTGACGATGCTGAAAAAACCCTCACATTTTCTAGATGCTTTTAGCTTCATTCAGTGTTCTTTGGGAATGTCCATTCTATGTTGTATACACTTCAAAGGTAGTACTGCTACTTTTTTTGGCAACATTTGTTTGATCACTGATTGGCTGGGTATTTCTGCTTCCTGTCTGCTCTGTCTGGAATAGGCTGTGCAGGGAAGTGCTGAAATCGCCATCCTTGGGAGTGTTCAAAAAGTGTAGATGTGGTGCTTAGGGACTTGGTTTAGTGGTGGATTTGGCAGTGCTGGGGTAATGGCTGAACTTGATGATCTTAGATGCCTTTTCCAACCTTCGTGATTCTATGATTCTGTGCCAGTTTTGAAACAGCCTTTCAACTTTATTTTCTTTTCACAGCATCTTGCTGTTTGTTTGATACCTTATGATCTCAGCTGGATTGTATCTGTCTGTGGTCAGACTTGAATTTCAATTTTAATCTTGAGCTTTTGACTTCAGGACAGGAAAATGAAATTGTGCTTGAAAAATAACATCACAAAACCTTCTTGTAAGATGCTTTCATTTAGATCACCTACATACTCAGCAACAGTCAAGGTTTTAGCCATGGTGAAGTTAAGCAGAAGTTGTTGGCCCATACTTAGGGGGCAAAATCTCAAATGTTTATATGATTTTACTGTGTTTGCTGTAGTTGTGGTGCTCATGATTCCTAGACAGCTGTAAGTTTCCAACAGTGTATAACAATGTAATAAAGTAGTGGAGGGCTTACTCTCACTTTTTCTTGCAAAAGTGCTACTGCTTAAGCAGTGTTATAATAAATACATATAATGTAGCCCTTAATTTCATTGGAGGAAAGCTCACTGTAGGAGGAACAGAAGACACTGTATTTGTTTAGTGCTTACCATGAAGGATTTGTAACTCTTCCTATAAAGAGTACTGAACCTGTAAATGAAAACAATGTTATTTCAATTTGGGGGTTCACTTTCAAAGTGTAGTTCAGTTTAAATACATAAACTAAGCATGGAATTAGCAGATCATAGAATCACTCATTGCTTGTATGGAAAAACTGACTGCAATTGCACCCTTGTCTTAGAATAATTTGAACATTTCTGTATTAAAAACAAAAAGATCTTTCCAAATAATTGGTAACCCAAACTAGAAGTTTGCCGAAATCTGAAACCTACCCAAACCATTGGCTAAAGAATCACTTCTGAACTGAGGAAAACAGAGCCTGAATTTGTTGCTTTGTGTCCATGTGTTGGTTACAGAAGAGATTATTGCGACCCCTTGAATGAAATCACTGCCTCAGATACATTGGATTTGTTGTTGTTTGTATTGCTGTTACTTGCCTGTCCCTCAAAGGGAATGTGTTCAAACCTGAAATTCAGATTAAAAAACTAACTTTTTAAATTATTTTGAGCAGAACTATGCCATTTTAAGTCTTGGAAAATATATTTCTACTATTACTAGAAAATTGATGCAATGAAGACTCTTGGTCTACATAAAGATTCATTGTGAACTTAGGGACATAGTTTTAAGCACCTCTAGATAGGCTGGTAAAATATACTAACAGCTGACCTTGTTTACCCTTTCTCCTTTTCATATCTGAAAAACTTGTCACTAAGTCTGAGCAAACGAAATGACTGGCATTAAAAAGCTAAAAGTACAGAAATGTACTTCTGATTTTGAGTTGATTGGAAAGTATACTTCATATAAAAATCCCATTTTACAATCTGATTTCCTTCCTTTATATAACATATATTGTAAACTGAGCTATTTTATTCACCAAAATCAGTTTGTTCTTAATCCCGAAGAGTCTGTGACTCAGGCTTCATAGATGAGCTTATTGATGGCTTTTTATTTTAAAATTCGGCGTTAGCCAAGTAAAAATACTTTTATTCATTAACTGGTAATGATTGCTGAAGCATATTTAAAATGTCCACCAAGGTAGTGATTTTTCTCTTTAAAAAATAGCTGCTCGCACTGTGATGTTGAAATGTTAAGATACGGGTTTTTAAAGCAGAGTACTGCATACACAGGTATTCACTGACTAAGAGAACAGTGTGTTGCTTGGAAGCAGATAAGGAAAATTACTCTCTCTGGTCTTCTTGCTAGGCCCCAGTGTTTTAATCAACCCTATAAATTACTGTGTTCCCTGGAAATCTAAACAGGTGTGACCACCAGTTATGAGAGAAACTTGGTGGTTTGAAGGATTTACTTAATCTGCAAATGTACTGCATTGCGAAGAAGAGTAAGAGTTGTTGGAGATGGCCTTACTCTTCAGAGGAGCAAATACCTGCTAAATGGTGCATAATGCAATTCTTTTATTGCCAATGAGCTACAGCTTTTGCTTTTGGGCAAAGATTCTGGAATAATGTGATTGGACATCTGAAATGAGACGATAATACTGAAGCTAAAGGAGCACTGTGATGCTTCACTCTCAAGACATGTTCTGCAGTTTTGTTTGTGTTTCTGGTTGGATTTTTTTGTTTGGATATGGTGGTCAAGAAAGAGTTATCAGTTGCAAATGAAATGCTTTTTTTTGGCAGAAGTTGGTTTGCTGATTGCTATCAGTATAGGCATGAATAAGTTTCATTTATAGGGGAAGATTTCTATTTTAACTACTTCTAATGTTAATCCAGCCAGTTCATAATTTGAATAGCCCTGTGGAGTTCAGTCCTTGATGCTGGGGCATTTAAGATCTGTAAGATCTTTCTAATGCCTGTAACTGATGTTGAAATCTGAGCTCTCTGAGCATATCCAGAGAAGAGGCTAATCTGGCTTCCCTGTCTTCTGACTGTTGTGCATTCTTTTAAAGGAAATTAAACTGTATTCTTTATGCTTTAAAAATCCAAACCTCACTGTTCCTGTGTTTGATGAAATTTCCTGAATTTGAAGAATGGCAGGCCATTACAAAGAACTTGTATTGATTTCAGTGCTACTTGTGAAGGATTCTGCTCCTGAAAGGCAAAGCACGCATACCTGTATTAGCTTGTCTCAGAAAAAATGTGAAAGGTCGGTCTGCTTTGAAAATAGGTGTTCGAGATCTTTTTAGTAGTACCATTGCTGTAATGCAACAAAGTAAACATTAGTAAAATGCATCCATTTTCTTTGCAACTTCTGTACAGTGCCCTCAAACTCTGATGTTTAGTACCTTGAGTTTTGAGTTGCTCCTCTGCTTTAATTATAACACAAATTTTATCCAACAGTAAAATCAGTCTGGTTGAATTTGAGTCCAGAGTTGTGAGACTACTTGCAGGTGTTTTGTATTTTGATGCTGAAGTGAGTCCTGGCTTTGGATTTCAAAGGTAATGTAATTTTTGATATTTTTGCAGCCCTAGCTCTGCTGAAGTCATACCATGCTATTGCCTCACACCTGTTCTGATGAAAAAGATAAGCAAGGCACAAATGTAGTCCCTTTTCTAATTAGAAGACATGCAGCAGAGAAATATCTGTTGTCCTGGAATTTCTCTCGTCAGAGCTCTGAACAAAACCAAGGTATCCTCAATCTCAGGTTATGCCTGACTGTCCCCTCTCTGTCTGTGGGTTAATTATTAGATTAAATAAAGAATCCTCAAGAACTATGATGGCTCAGCTATTATTAAAATACATCTTCTTTAAATAAATTCTTCTTTGTAGCTATGTAGTAGTAAGAATGTATTGTCAAAACACCTCAATATTAAAAGCACCAGATTTGGATTATTTTTTGAGAATTTTATTTTGAGAAGTAAAAACAATGGAATTAATTTGAAGACTCGAGTAAGACACAGTAAAACTAGTTTGAGAGGTAGTGTTTTAATGCTCATTAAAAAAGTACCAAGTTTAGCTTTCAAGTCACCAAGTGACTAGATTCAGAACTTTTAAAGTAAACAAACATATTTTAAGATCAGCTTCTTGGCTTGGTCTGAGTGTAGTTAAGGGAAGTTTTGGCATTGGTTTCAATGGGATAAAGGTCTATTACGGTTAGATTGAAGCCATCTAAAAACTTTTATTTTGTATAGGGATTACCAGAAAAATTATGAGAAATAATGGAGGGAAAAATAGTTTTGTAATTTAAAACTACAGCTCTGCAGAAAGGTTAACTTCGTTAAATCAGTTGTTCACTGTCCACCCCTGTACTACACATACTGGATTCAAAACTGTTTCTAGAGAAATACTATAAATACATCAACTCAGGTGTGCTCAGGTTCCTTTTGACATTGTAACTGTGGGATGTTTGAGGGGAATATGCACACGGCAGTGAGGTTCACTGCTCTCTATGTGCCTCTTGAATTCCTTCCTGGAAGCAAGGAGAAGTGGGAGAGACTCAGATCTTGCCTTGGTCCACAATCAAGGACCACCACCAGCATTTGCACTGTACAGGTGGAGCACGTCTACAGTCGGCACAGCCCAGGGAAGGAGAAAGGCGAGAAGTGGTTAATCATCACCCAGCTGCTGTGCTGATGTTTGAACGGCTTGAGGCAAGTTCCGCCTCTTCAGAGAAGAAACTGGAGGGGTTTAGGATTACAGTTGCTTTCCGTACTTGCTTGGATCGTCTGAGGCTTCCAAAGGCAAAACAAAAAAAGCAGGGGCCTTCTTTGATGAGGCTCATGTGACCAATAAAAAAAAAAGGAGAGGAAGGCATAGCTCATTAATTTTGGTTCCCCTGCTGTATGTGAATTGTTGGAAGCATTTCTACCGAGATGTCATTCAGCTGATGAAGAGTCCTTTACTGACTGTGTAGTCCATAGATGAGATTTTACTCTGAGTCTCCCTGTTCACCCAGCCCCAGCTGCTCATATGGAAATGATTGTGTAGCAGAAGCTACTGCAGGTGAAGGTCACACTTCAAATTATGTAAGAATCAAGCCTGTCTTTGTAAAACTTTCCCATCATTACTTTTAGTGCTATCAAAGAGATCATCTTCAAATCTCAAAGCAGTTCAGGCACTATAGATAAAATATTACCAACCTTTTCTCATTATTTCTTTTTCTGATCTGAATAAACATATTTGACAAACAGAAAAATAAGTGGTTTATTTTCTCAAACAGGATTTTCCCTGGGTTGATAAAGTTGTTTTTCATTAGAGCCTTTACATGTCAGACCGAGATAAAAAAATTAAAGGTTCTTATAAACATTTACAAAGGCAAAATGGGAGTGTGTTAAATATAAAAGTTTAAAGTTTGATTAGGCAGACATTTAAATGCTACCATGCTTGTTTGCTTTATTTTAAATAAAAGGCTAGTAGTTGGTTTTGTAATAGGCTCCAGAAATGAGAAGTCTGTATATTTGATTTACCTGTAGCTCCTGATGCCTTTGTACCATCTTCTGTTATTTCAATCTCTGCTTTGTGAATAGCTTCTGAAATATAAAGACTATCTTGATCTGCAAAAAACCATGTTACTATTAATAGTTATTTTCTGAATTCCATTACAAACTTATTTTTAAAAATAATCAGAATGCTTTTACCCTTTTCTCCGCAGAATCTAAGGAACATATAACTCAATTAGGTATTTTAACCAACTTTGACTGTTTTCTCCCTCTATGTACAACAGTGGACTGAATGCTGAATGGGAGTTACTGGTTTGAGAGGTCTCCAGGTTGATAGTGGAAGGCAGTGTTTTGTGGTGAAAGTAGAAACTAACACAGTGAGGACAAGGCAAGAACTGAGGAACTGTTGAAAGGAAAAGGGCAGGAAAAAAATGCTCTCAGGAAGAAACAATGGGACTGTGACATAAAATGGAGCTTGGAAAAAAAAATACTTTAGAAAGCTACTGAGGAGAGAGTATTACAAGCCTGCTTCTCTCCAGCTGACTGAGAAGGGCAGAAAGCAGGGAAGGTTGGCAGACTTTTTTTTTTTTTTTCTTGTTAAATACTTCTACAAACCTTATCCTCTGATGGAAGCCACCAGGATGTGTACATAGGAAGGAAGCTGCTAAATTATATTGTTTATGGAGTTAATTTCCTCCAAGCATGTATCTTATTTAAATAGATATTAACTTTATAAAATACATCCTTATGTACTTCATCAGTATATTAATATTTCTTTGCAATAAACAAAACAGCAGGCTTTAACAAAAAAGTGAGCAGTAAAATTATTCTAATGTGCATCTGTTTGCAGTCTGAGATATAGAACATAGCAATAGAATGTTGCTATATTCGATTTTAAAAGTGGCATGAAAAACTCCATGAGAAATGTGCCTTCTGAGGTTCATCCCAGGAAAGTAATTTTTCTGTAAGAGCAGGTTTGAATTGAAGGAATTTTAGTTATTCACTCACATGCACGAGAATGTGAGCTGCTCTCTAGACTGCTACCACTCTGAGTCTTTACTATGAGCAGAAATGACTAAGGTGAAATTCTTTGTGTTGCTGGAAGTAGTCGAAGGAGAAAGAAAATGGATAATTTGGATTCTTTTTGTATATAATATTAAATAGGAGCAACAATTTTCCAAGGAGCAGAAGAATTTCAGGCTTCCAAAACCAAGAGTTTAATCATAACACCAGCATTTTAGCAAATGGAAAGTATAACTCCATCCACTGGTCACTGAATTAGCAAGATAACATAGTCTGGGCACTATCATTTGTAGTGTCAGGAGCTGAAAGACAGACTTGTTGATCCAGCATCCCTAACTGTTAAATGGCTATTTAAAAACACAAATAGGATGCTTTAGTACAACTTGCATTCCTAAATTTCTGAATAAATAACCATTTTCCAGGCCTATGCTATCTTGACAGTTTTAATCTTAAAGAAAATGGAAAAAGTAAGCTCAAGTCCCATACCAACCCTGTCCTTTTCAGGTTCCTCTTTTCCACAAAAAAAGCTCAAAATTTTATCAATTGGCAATGATAAAATAGAGCACTTGGGTGTGAACTGTGTTTTAGAGTTGCACAGAGAAAGCAGTGCAACTAATTCAGAAGACTCTGGTCTACCAAGTCATTCAAAGGAAAGAGTCTACAGCTGTTGGGTCAAGGATCATTTTGTATTCAGTCAAGTCTCTTACCTGAAATGCCTTTAAAATCAGCAGTGATGGGATCAAATGCATCTCTAATTCCCAAGGCAGAAAGAACTGTCTTTAGGTCAAAAAGGCTTTGAATACTGAACCTGAAATTATTATGATAGATTATGATAGAAAAATTATGATAGATTTTATTTAAATGCAGGATTTGTAGTTTCCGTAGTGTTAAAAGCATAACAGATGCAATTTGTTTTCAAGCCTTTCCATTTCATCCATCTATTCCTGTATGAGCCCAGTGCATGCTGTCTGATTAAGTGTACTTTACAGAAAAGCACCTCATCTTCACCCGAAGATGTTAACAGAAGGAATCCCTCACCACCCTATGTTGCAGTCAGATTGCCTTTCAGTGTTCTTGACATGCGAACTCTGCATTTTCCCAAGTTTGGCTATAGCAAATGGCACTTGGAAACATTTGCCAATGATTAGCTTGGAGAAAAAGAATGTATAAGCAGTTTCTCAGTACTTCATTAATGTGATGAATGTGTTGTAAGAGATGTGTATCCAAGATGATCCATACAATTGGTACAGCCACAAAAGGCCTCCTGTACCTGATTCCTCCTGCTATGCAGTTTCAGTGGAATAGATGATAGAAAATACCTCCAGGGTATGTGTGCTTGCTAACAGCAGATGACTAAAGTGGAAAATGAATGATGTGAACTTGGTTTGTGCATGGAAAGCTGGGTGCAACTATGAAGGAAGGGGTGTGCACAAGTTCTTTGTACAGTGCCTTTTTGTAGTACACTGACAAGTTTAAAAAACACACGATAGTGTGTCTTTACAAGGTTAGATACTTTTTTCTCCCTTAAGCAAAGAGAAAAATGGAGTGTGGGAAAGGTCCAGCAACATATCTCTTTTAGATCCTTAAAGGATTGTTAACTCCAAACAAATTTTAAGTAAAACCTTGTAGGATCAACTGAAATACTTTGTTTTTTTAAAACAGTACAGAGCATACCAGAAAGTCTTGTCATTCCCAGCTCACCTATTTGTGGCTTAAGAAAGGCCATCTCTGATCGTGAGATGAATAACGAAACAGAAAGCATGTCACTTGATTTTGCTCACACATTGCTCGTGAAGGCGCTATCATGTGAAATTCTGACAACTGAAGTAGCGAAGCTATCGTGGTAACGTTGCTTACCTAGGTAGAAAAATGTCCATCTTTGTTCTCTTTAAGCTGTTGGCCCAGAGGATTATGTCTTTGGCAGAAAGGTGAGACTCAATCTTGGACAGAGGTATTCTTTTATTGTTGGGAAGCACTAGAAACATGCTGAGTTTCTCCCCCAGGTAGGGTAACTCGACCACACTGAAAGCCTCCAGAGCTGCAGTCTGGAACTGGCCTGTGGGTGGGCAAAGGTAGATCTTATTTCATTATGGAAGTGGGCCTTCCTCCCAGCCCCAACCCCACAACCCTAGCTGGAGTCAGCAGACAGTTCAGAGCAGCTGTAGTAGGATTTAAGGAGTTGTCTCTAGTACATAGGTTCTTGTAGCCAGCTCAGTCTCTCATCTGAACAGAGCTGATTGTGAGGAAGACGTATGTATCTTGGCAGAAAAGTGCTAATGCCAGTAATAGTACCTGAAACACCCCCTCAACAGAGCATGGGTATTTTATTACTTTCTCATATAATACCCTTACTCAGAGTTTAAAAAATATTACCAAAGCAACGACAGTAACTACGATGACTCTTCCTGCAATGCGTGTTCTGTGACTAAGCATGCAATTTTAAAATATCTGTCACTAAAATTTTAGTGCTAATAGAAGTTACAAAACCAAAATGAAGTATCCTGCTTAATTAACTGAAATCTACTTTGCCTCATGTTTCTGTCTTTGCGACCTTTAAAAATCAGTTTTAACTTTATTTCAAGAAACAAACAGTTATATTAAACAATAGTTTATGCTTATTTAAGCATCATATTTATAATTTTTGAAAATCTAGGCACAAAAATCTATCAAAATCAGATTAAGGTTATAAAAAGTAGTCTCAAAAGCTGGAGGGCCTCCAAACTTGCAATTAGTTATACAAAATTTGTAATAGTTCTTTTAAAGTACCATTTTAATTCCATATTTCAAAGAACAATTTAACCAGGCATTTCTAATGGACTCCGTTACACAGTAGAACAGATTCAACTATCACAATTTTACGTTCTTATTTTTCTGTCTGAGAATCCAGTAAATAGCACTTCAGGAACACTCAGTACTAGTTAGCAGACCAGGAGTTAAATTAAAGCTTAATATAAGTTGCAAGCAAACATCTTATTGCCTTTGCTGCAGACCATCCAAAATATACTATACAATCTACTCCTTCTTCACCTGGCTGTAGTAATTGTATCTTCAAAGTGCTCATACTTTCTGAACCAGGGTTTGTGAATAACAGAATATATGTAGCTCATGTTCATAATATCTAAATATTTGGCAATACGTACATAGCGATAGGATGTCTCAAATATTTAGTGTACAATATTTGTTAGTTTTGCACATATGGACTAGATAAGATTCATAAAGTGTTGATTATTCTGCTAGATTAAATCTTAGGCTCTTAGATGAGCCCTCCTGCCTTGCAACATGGAGAGAGAATTGCTCTGTTAAAACCAACTCCCAGCATGTGGATCATTTGCTGGGAAAAGATGTTCTGGTTTCCAATGGGCAAACAAGGAAGATTTACATTTGTAGTGCACTGGGCATGAGTGGTTTTATTTGTGGTCATGCTGATATTTTGAAGTCAGCACATTCTGCGCAAACGTTATACAGTTCTTATTTGTTAACTAGAAAGAAAATCAAAGACTTTATATTATCGAGTCAGAACATTTAGCGTTCCTTGCTTGAACTGATTTTGAGCATCCCATAAGGATTATACGTATGCTAAATTAGAATTCAAATGTTGTTAACAAATTGCTTGGAAAAATGAATATGTAAAGTAGCTGTAGTGTTTAAGAGGTGTGTGTAAACAGTAATGTTGACGTTTTCTTAGAGCAGTGTTACTTGTCCCCAGGCTGGTTTGTTCTGCATGGCAATGTTAAAAGGATAAACAATGTTGTAAAAGCTGCAGTTGATAGTAGGTTACAGCTAATCTTTCTCACTCTGTGCTTTGGATCCTGGTGGGAGACAGCTACTATCATTTAATAATGACAGAAAGTTATCTTGGGCCTCTGTTTAGTTGTACTGAGCCAGTCTTTTGGATTTATTTCAAACTGATTTGTTAGAAGTGTTTCTGGCATTTTTAGTGACAAAGACTGAATTGGCCTAATCAAGTCTGACAATCAGCAAATTTTAAATGATCCCTTTCATTTTGGCTTTCCTTAAAAGTCTCTCCAACTGCAGAAAGCTCACATACTTCAGGCTGGATTAGTATTTTGGCTAACTTTCCTTTTCTGTGCAAATATTTAGTGCTTCAGCTACCTACTTAAGGACGGTAGGATGGAGTTCTTATGTTTCAGCAAGTGGTCAAATAAGAAGAACCAACGATTTCACATCAAGTTTGCAAGGATTCTGCTGCAAATACAGGGTCAGACAATGCAGTTGAGCTGCTGAATTCCTGTTCGCTGGCTTTCCCTGACTGTACCCACTTGTATAAGCACTGGGAGCCCCCTGCTTCTGTTGTTTTGGACCTCTCATTTCTTTATTTCACTCTACTAAAAGAGAAAGTTCAGAGAAAAGGTCCATTCTTAAGGTAATAGGTGTATGTGGTGAGCTTCATTTGCCACATGCTTCTGAAATACATGGTGCTCACCAAGCATGTTCCCAAGAAACGTGTTTGTTTACCTCTTAAAGCAATGAAGGGTAAGGCTATTCAAGACATCATGGGTAGCAAAAGCCCTTGCCGTGAGCTGGTGATACAAAATCACCCAGGGCTGAAAAATCGAGTTGATGTAGTAGTTCATGTTGCTCAGCAACAAGGAAGATGAGATGTAAGATTTTGGAAAGGGAAACTGCACTCCTCAGTAAAGCAGTTTAACTTGTAAAAGGTTCAAATGTAAATAGGATGGGAGTGCTTCAAGTCAGAGGTGTGAATGCACAGTCAGGAGCTGGCAGTCCCAGCAGGAGGAAGGAGCAATGGTGGGCACACCATGAGTGTCCAGGAAGAAGGAATGCCTCAAAAAAAGACATAACTGTAAGGACAGACTTGCAAAGAGGAGAAAAAATGATTTCTTGACCAGGTGTATTATGGTTCAGAGATAAAAAGGCATTGAAATAACAAGCTGCCGTTTGCCTGCGTGATGCGACTGTTGCAAAGTAAAATGTTTTAGCCATATAAGCTATTAGATATTTTTTTAGATTCATGCCAATTATTTGTTGTAACTGGTGGCAAAGAAGTAATCTGATGAGTGAGCAAAAGATAATGGTGAGATTCCTAATGGAAATGAAGAAAGGAGTAATTACCCCACCAGACATGAAAACAAAGTTCACATTACTTCACATCCAAAGTTCACATCACATTAGAGAGAGAGACGAATAATAATCTGGAGCCTGGATGATCACCACCCCAAAAATATGAGAAGAGTTTGGATGTGGAATTGCAAACGAGTGAGCAAAATTTTTAATAGGCTGTAAATTCAGTTGTTTCCCGTGATTGGAAAAAAGGAGTCAGTTTATAAAGAAAAAGAAAGTAATCTGGGAAGTTTTAGAAAGTACTCTGGAAAAAAGAAAAATCACAGAGGGAAATAGAAAGTGAGATAAATTGCAACATAAAGTAGACTAGCAAACAAATCTATAAATTTTTTTGACTCAGTAACTAATTTGATAAAAAGGCATAGATCCAGCCATCTAGTTTTAAATAAAACAGTAAACATAATTTCACTGTGGCACTATTTACAGGTAAAAGTGATGGCAATTAGAGCATGAAAAGAAAAGCAGCAAGCAGACACTTGAAGCAATGTAAAAGAGGGGCTCCCAGGTTGAAAAGAGTTACTAGTGTCTTTCCAAAGTATTGTCCACACTGAAGACTTTCATTGAAGACAGTGATTTGCCATGATGATGAGAGAGGTGGAAATCAAATGGTGGTTCAAAACCACAAAAAAAGGAGATATATGCATGTGGAGATTTCCCTCCCCTTGATTTACTTAAGACTCATCAGCTGGGAAAAAATGCAGAAAGGAAAAAGGCCCAGGTGGGGCCAACCTTGAGTGACCACCCTGAGCTGGTTCTGCACTAAACTATGCAAGGTACTTTTAGGAAGACATAGAAATACTAAAATCATTTTAATGAGCATGAATATAGCTTCACTAAAAGTGTTGTATACATTCCTGATCATTTATTGTCAAGAAAGATTGATTTAAATTTGGAAAAGTATAAAAAAGAACTAGTAGAGAATTGGAGCCTGGTTTTTGAATAGCTTAAAAGAGCCAGCTTCTTCAGCTTATCTAACAGGAAATTGAGAGGCAGCTTGGTGACTTGCAAATAACATTTGGGAGTAAACATCAAAGCTGAAGAGAAACTGTTTAACTTAAAGCTGGCATGATGTTAAGAGATATAAATTGGTCTTGAAAAAATTTAGACTTGGAATTAGAGAGGTTTTTACCCAAGTGCACTTCTGAAATTTAGGGTAGAAGGGAAAGGAGATTTTTATATTTTGAAAGAGATTGTATAGCTAACTGGCATAATTCCTGTAGGTAGAAAATTAAGCCTGCAGCATAAGTCCTCTTGTCAGCAACCCACATACATCGAGCCTTTGAAAGTAGCCTACACTGAATTCATATATTATAAAAATAAAAGTTTGACCTATATTTATACTGGTTTAAGCCCGTTCTGAAATCATCCACTGATTTGGTTTAAGCACCATAAAAAATTATCTTTTCTTGCAGAATTTGGCCCTGAAGATCTGCAGTTTTACCCTAAAGTCTTGGAAACAGGCTGTGACTAGAGACAAGGGGGATGGGTGTGCAGTGCTGGTGTTCCTGGTTATACCATCCTTCCTCTGATGCTCACACACTCAAAACAACAAGCAGGGATGAGGCTAAGGGGCCAGAAAATTTTTTACTTACCCCACAAATCAAATTGGCTTGATATAATTTTAGTCTTAACTGCCCCTCTGTCATGGGGCCAAATCTGCTTCCTACAGTCCTCCCTTCCTAGGCACCTTTATTTAACAAGCTCCACGCTATTGTAAAGGACTTTCTATACTCCGGTACCCTCAGTCTCTTATGTTCCTTTCTCCTGGTCCATTATCTTGATGCCTTTTGGTTGTTCGCTACAGCTGACAAGTTTGTTATGAAGTGTGCTGGGAGGTGTTGGTCTGTGAAGAATGGGGCAGGGACAGTAGATATTTTAGGAACCATTCTGAATGCAGAATCTGTTTCATCAATGCCTGGGATTATATGGAGTCAATTTGGCCACCGAGGTGGTCTCTTCATTTGATGGGATTTCTTCTGAGACTTCTCTAAGCTGGGAAAATAACACTATCTTACTGTGGTATTTGTGGAAAATAAATAAATAAAACTGTTCCAGGTTGTACAGTAGCTCAAATCTGGATTCAGGACAGTTACCGTAGTTAACTTCAGCTGTATGATGCATTGTGGGCACTTTCAGGGTTGAGCCCTCTGATGTGGTAAAAGGCAACATCTGAGTGTCCATAAGGGAAAACTTCTTTTGCCATGTGCTTCTGAAATACATGGTGCTCACCAAGGCAACCTGGCTGAGTGACGAGCCAGCAGTCTCCGACGGCATGCCATGCACATCCCCATCTGCATGGAAAAGAGACAGGGAGAGGGACACATGCCATCCTACTTGCCCAGGCATAAAGGGCAGGTCCCTGTGACTAAATAAAGCAAGTCGGGACCACTCTGCATCCCTAAGGGCAAGAGGCAAAACTCATAAGGCACCATTAACCCTCTACCTTCCCCTCCCTACGTGTACATGGACCTCATCTGGGTTGCCTGCTGGTCCATGCTCTCCCCAGAACTGAGTCTGAGTCGGGCTATGTTGAGGGTCAAAGCTGTGCCAGCACTGTGCTATTTGCTGAACAGTGCAGATGACAGCAGCCCAGTGCTCTGCACCACGCACTGGCTCTAACTGGTTTTCTAGGTTAAATGTGCCCAGCTGTATCTCAGTTCATCATTAGTACCAGAAATACCTCGTGGCATGATTACAGACTATTTTATGAAGCAACTAAGTCAACTGGAGCTTATATCCTAATTTTCCCCTTCTCCTGTTTACTTGTCAGTTCAACTGATTTTGCTTTGGGTATCTCAAAGATTACTGAAGGAGTGATCTGCTTTTAATTCATTGATATTGCATGTGAGCATTGCAGTAGGACCTCCCATTTTACTACCTGCTTCTAGAGCAATACATTTCTGTCATGGAGCTTGATCACTTCTTACCGTTCATTTGAAAAGGACAGAATTTTTTTTCATTAGTTTCAACAGCTTTAATGCATATATTTAACATCAGTTCACGTGTTGCTGGCCAAATTAACTTTCACATAACTTAAGTTGATGGGGCAGATCAGGGACTGATTTGCTCTGCTGCTTCTAAGGACTTTTTTTCAATTATTTTTTTCATTAACACGGAATTTAATTTCATCACTTTTCTTGCTTAAGTAGAAAGTAAATTCTTTTTATCTCCCATTTTGACTTTTTAAACTCAGCGTCTGACTGCTGAACTTACGGCCCTGCATGTTCCCCATAGCACCATGAAAGCATTCTGTACTACAAACATGGTCCCTGGGGAATTTGGCTGATCCTCATTAAAAATGAAAACTCTGCAAAGGATTGCCATTTTAAAAATTAGAGTAACAAGGCCAAGTGGTTACCAGCTTGATACTGCAAACTTACACTCACAAGTTCAGACCTATTCCCACTCTTTATTCGCATTAGAAATGAGTGTCAGCACGAGAATTAGATTTTCTGGCTCTCAGCCTTGGTTTGGACAACACGGAGTGTGGCAAAAAAGTGTACTTGGTTAAATGCAATTTCTCTCATCACTCTTATTTTACATTTTATTCATGTGCGCTCTTGTGGGTTGCTGTGTTACCTGCAAGGGCACTGGTGATCCATTCCTGTATTTGGGCCGTGGTTCTGTTGGGGTCAGTGAAGTTGGTTTGCTGCAGGCTGCTGTTCGCCCAGCGTGCAGCGTGTGCAGCGAAGTGGGGCGAGAGCTGCACGCCAGCATCCACAAAGAAGGAACATGCCAGCTGAACCACTGTGCCTTGGCTCGAGTCAGTCAATCCTTCATGCACCGTGCGCAAGAAGTCCTGCACGCTTTGATCTGCCAGGCAAGAGAGAGGGAGAAACTGCAACTGTCACGCTGAGGTTAAGGATTGCCCCAGGGCTCCGCAGCTCTCAGCTCCAGTGCTGACACTGGTGTCCTCTGACTGTTAGAGCACCATAACAACGGAAGCACCCTTGACTTTATGAAGTATTACTGTCAAGCACTACTGCTGAGGGCGGTGATGCTCTAGGCATGGTAAAGCACTCCTCGTGTTGCTGTAGAAATCACTCCAGTGAAGATATGTCAAGCAGCTGATCTCTCATCAGGTTCACACCTCTATGCAAACACACTTCTGAACAGTTCGTAAGGTACATTATTTTTTGGTTTTGGGCCCTCTCTGAGTTACCATTAGTGAGATCTAGTACCTCTGGCAGTGACTGGCTGAGCTGCCAATGCCACAGTACCACTGTCTCCTTCTCTTGCCGTTATCCACCTATCCCAGGAAAGGCACCTCCCTGACAGCCCCAGGTCAGTCTCTGCCACTCTTGGCCCATAGCCATTGTTTTGTTTCTTGAAGGATGTTGTCCCAAACTGGCCCAGTATTGCTGATGAGCCCAGGCAATGCTAAACAAAACTGATGGTTGCTTCACATGTGTTACAAGCGACTTGTCTATTTATACAGCCCACAACCGTGTCTGCTTTTTTTGAAGTACAGTTGTATTTCCCATTCAAATACTATTTTTTGACTTCTGGTTCCCCAATTTGAATGGTTGATTATTTCTTGTAAATGTGGAATTTTACCCTTGTCCTCACTGAATTGTGTCCTATTCAGTTCACACGTTTCTCTGGCTTTCCAGGATCCTTTGAAATACTACTCTAGTCCTCCAAAATGCTTGTAGCAATTACAAGCTCAATGTCATTCCAAAATTCAATAATGTATTCTCTAGTTTGCTGTACACTAGCAGAAATAGTTGAATAATGCCCTGGCCTCCTGTTTCTGAAGAGCTCATAGTAGTTCAACAATAGTGGCTTCTGTGATGGATACATGGTTGAGGTGTGAGCCCAGAAGGAACATGAGTCCTGCAAACTCAGAGAATCCTGTGTTTTTAAAATCACTAAGTTCCCATAGACTCCCTTGAAGGGTGATTTAGGAGCCATTATTTTTCTCAATTGCAATGACCTGTGATTGAATGGTTCATGACAAACTTGAACACCCATCTGAACAACGTTTATAGGCTCTGTGTTGAATCTCCTCGAACTTCCTGTGTTTGCAGTTCAGCCCCTTTCCTATATATCTTGTATTTTGGAAGAGACTTGCCTACATCCATATAGTAAAAGTCTTGTTGAGATTGCTACTTGCGTTTAAGACATTTTCAGCAGGTTCCTCATTCTATAACTAAGTTTTCTATGAGGACCGGGAAATGTCTGGAGTGCTGCTTTTCTTTAGCAAGACATCAGTGCCTTTTGGCTTTGTGGTACCACCAGGACCTTTCTGATTTCACCACCTAGTGCCCCAATATCTGTGTGAAACCTCAGTCGCTCACTGTTGTATATGAACTGCTGGCCACCATTTTCAAGGTGGGTTACTATTGTGTCCCTTGCTATGATGCTTGGCCCAGATGCTCCTGTGCCTTGGCTTGAAACCCTGGAATGCCCTGGGCAGCTCAGAGGTATCTGGCTCCCCATGGTCATGGCTGAGCTCACCATAATGGCTGGTTGGAAACCTCTTAGTTTTGAGTCAAGAAAGGCCTTAGGCAAAGGGAGCGATCACTCAGTTTCTCCAGCCACCTGTGAGTGTGGGCAGAGCAGGAGGGAAGTCAGACAGGACTGCCATCCGGGACATAGGTGTTTTCGGATGGCTAACCAGGGAAGTGAATCCCACATGGACTGACCTGTCCCAGGCTGATCAAGTTCAGGGTCTCAGGTCAAGGGCAGGATCACCATGAGAGTCCAGCTGCCAGACAGGTCATTAGGAGACTTCTACTGCATTGTTTCAGATTCTTCATGGGGCAAAAGGAGAGTTTCACATCTATTGATTTCCACCACCTGAGAATCCAGCATGTGTTTTCTGACCTAATAGTGCTGCTTTAAGCACCTGGGGGAAGCCTGATCACCTATAGGAAGTTTGGTATTAAAATTAGGATCTATTACTCTTTAAGGGATAAAATATTGAACTCCTTGAACAGATGTCTAGAAAACTCACATAGTCTGAGGTGTAAAGTGCTTTCCTTGTGTGTTCTGCATTAGTATAGGAGCATCTGGCAAGCTCTCTGGAAGATGTGAGAAATGAAGGATGGTAAACTGGAAGTAGATGTGAATGTGAGGGGTGGTATCCCAGACTTGTAACTTCCCTAAAGTGCTTAGCTAACCAAAGTCCTGAATTCTTACTTGGAGAACAGCTCAAAATTGCTTTAAAATACTCTATTGTTGATAAAATAAATCAGCTAGGAGAAAGCATTTTAAAACATGTCATTTTGTTTGTGCTGTCTAGAGATACATCCCTTTATGCATTGTTTTTCTTAATATTAGAATAAAAGTGAACAAATCTTCCAAACATTGAAAGAAGATTACAAGTGCATGTAAGAGCAGATTCTCTGTGAACAGTGAATAAACCCTCAATGTTTTCATTGTTTTCAGCCTGCTAAGATTTTGACCTCATCCTTCATTATTGTTTAGGGCAAACCAACAAAAACATTAATGCAAACACCTAATTGAAGAAAGGAATTTTATCACATATGCATACTTGTATAATTTTATTCATCTGATAGGAAATGCCATCTAAATATTTGATTTATTTATTTGACTTATTTATTTGATTTAGACCATAGTTTCCTACCCCAATGCTGGAAATATGCTGTTATAACCAATAGTGATAGATCCCATCCTACTGTATTTTCACATTCCTGCATTATTATTGCTGAAAGCCAAAGCTCATGTGGCTTGTGCCACAGACAGCTAGCTAAAATGGAGATATGATGTCTGCTTGCTATGATGTACCACATGAGAAGAGAGCATAAAAGAGCTAGCAAGTCATTAACAACCTCTGCACTTCTCTTTGTTACATTTTCTGTGGAGATCTGTGCTTGAATTTCACTGTGAAATGTTATTCTTTAAGGTTCTTTCTTAATAATTAATGACCAGAAGTATCAAGCAAGGTATAAGCCTTGTATGAATTCATGTTGTTTAGGAACTGAATTTACAGAAATAGGAGTCTTATAGGCAAGAGTTCCTTGTATCAGCTGTTCATAATATAGATACACTGTTCCTGTGTCAGTACATGTAGCTGATAGCTGTATCTTTATTTATCAGTCAGAGTTAGCTCTTACTGCTGTGTTGGTTTTGAATATTAATCTTACACAGAATGGTGATGGTAACTAAGTCAGGTTACAGCACAGGAAGATGAAATTACTGTAGGTTTTATCTTTAGTTTTCATTCCCTGAAAGTGAATTTTATGCTGAGAAATAGCAGTGTCATGTCTATACATAAATCTTGTATATAAGCTGCAAATTTTGAAGATGAGGCAGTCATCTGCTTTTCATAAACATTCTGCCCATAATGTAAAATAGTTTTTGACATGTGATGTGAGATGGTAGGATAATCCAAAGCTAAAATGAAAACAGCATCCTTAAATTAAGCTGACTTAATGCTGGATTTAAAGACATCTGTCTTTCCCATATCCCTTCCAAATTCCCAGTGAGTTTTATTTTAGCCTGCTCTCAGGGAAAGATGCAATTGCACCATCCATCTGTCAATGTGTATCTCTGTCTGCCAGTCTCCTTCTGATAACTTTTCATCTTTTTGGCCAGTTGTAATAACATCAGAAGTCTTAAAGATAATTCAACTTCTACAGGTTTCATTTGTCAATGGGATGGGAGAGAAAACAACTCTCCTTTGCCTGGCACCTCTTTGCAGAGCACACAGGGGAGAGAGCACGGCACAGTGGACACGATGAACCTCTAGCAAATCTGGAGCAATTCTGCTGTTCATGGAAGCGGCTTTTCTAAATGTAGCTGTATTTTTGTGCCATAAGAGAGTAAGCACTGATTCCGGAAAAAGCGGAACAGTAACACATATATCAACTACTCCTTTGAGTTTCCTTT
The DNA here is from genome assembly GCA_013396775.1 of Cephalopterus ornatus. NCBI lineage: Eukaryota > Metazoa > Chordata > Aves > Passeriformes > Cotingidae > Cephalopterus > Cephalopterus ornatus. The sequence continues at coordinate 52,260 of VZRE01001320.1, forward strand.
GTCCAGCTGATACCTGTCTATCAAAGATGGGGAAAACACCCCTAAACTGGATCTTGCAGCAAGACAGAAAATGGAAGTTTAGTATGACGTGTTCCATTCCTGTTTCCTTATTAAGCTGTGAATTTATTAAAAAATATAACACAATAAGTATTTTTTTTAAGTAGTACATACCATGAATGTTGTATCCTAGGGCATCCTGCAGCTCTGTAAAGGTATTTCCTTGCGCTCCAAACTGCAGCAGCTCCAAAGAAACAGCCACACTTGCTGGAGAGACAACCAGATTGGTTCTGTTCTCTGCTTCAGATATATGCCGGTAGAGATTGATGGCGAATTCAGTTTTCAACTCTTTCAACTCATCATAGGAGATGCAGTTTCCTTTGGTTAAGCAGCAAGCAGACAGGATAAATGCAGAGAAGAAAATGGGCAACATGAAGGCGAGCTGGGAACACTCTCCACCAGCTAATCATACCTGCAATTTATAACACAGATATATTTAGAAAAGTAATAGGCTGAGCTGACAGAGGAACTTTCTCATTCCATCAGTGCTGAGATATCACTTGCAATAGTAATGATCACTATTAAAATACTTGTCCAGATCTACTCAGTAGGTGTTATTAAAAAAAAGAAAAAAAAATATAGGGATATGCTAATGACTCTGTTGACTAACAAGGATCGAATTTTCCAGAATGCTGTAGCATATAGGATGGTTGGCCATTACAGAGCCCCTTGTCTCCCTTGTGTGGAGACAAAGAGCCCCTTGGTTAAAAAGTTAGCTACCCTCACACATGATGACTTCACCTTAGTGCAGTCTCCATGCTGCTGAGCACCCGCAGCTCCTTTCTGTCCCCAGCACTCCCGGAAGAAAGGCCACCCCTCGTGAGGTGCAGAAATCTAACTGGAGGCTCCAGGCTGGGCTTTAGATCCAAGTTTGCAAAAGGCTGGCTTCAAATTTCCCCCACAGATATTCCTTCTATGTAATTTATCCCAGTGAAAATAAGGTTGTATTTGCAAAAGGTTCTGGTGCTTGCAGCACAAAATCACCATGTCGGATTTTTTTGGGAAATCAAGCATTGGTCAACTTTATATTAAGAGACACTTAGATTCAGATTTAAAGGAATAACGCTAAAATGACAGAATAGCTTTCCTTACAGAATTCTTCTGAAGATTGTATGCAAGTATTTTTTAAAAATTACTGCACCTTCTTTCACCTCAGGATTTTCTACAAATCTTTCTCCATGCCCTTTGCTCTAGAGAACACCTCTAATGCTTCGCATTTACTCACAGTTAGCTCTGTTAAATTGTCTTGCCTTTCAGTGTCCTTCTGTGTGTCTGAATGGAAGCTGTCTATGAACGTCTTGTCTCCTTCTTTAATAGGTAGTGGAGTAAAGACTAAGTCATGAGACTGCATTTAAAGGGATAGTCAGTGATCAGAGTCTCTGTCGGCGATGTCTGTACCACTCTGTCCAAATTCCTGTAGGCTACAAGCTCTATGGAGAGCCAGGCAAAGCAGCATGCCACTGACCAGCAAATCCAAGGCAAGGAACAAAAAGGTACACATGGAGATAGAGTCAGCAACTTCCTTGCAAGCCCTGCTCGAGCCTCATGAGACTTGTGACCTGCTGGTACCGAGCAAGGCATCTCCTATCTCTCTTCCCACCCCCCTCCTTCTTTTGTATGAATTCCATTGATTCCTCTGCCACAAAGGGGAAGAGAAAGGGCTCTCTGTGTACCAGGCACACAGCTATTTTTTTACCCCCACTTTGAAAACTTATTCAGAAATCCCATGCAATTAAAATGTCTTTATTTCCCTTTTTTTTAATTAATGCCATCCCAAATAGCAAGATTTTCTTTCACTCTTTAGTTTCCAGAAGGAAAGAAACAACATGGTGCATGGAGATTGAATAAGGAAGGGCTTGCTTTGAATGGACCAGAAGCAGAAGAGCTAGAGTTGTGACAGCTTTAAGAGCAGTTGTAGCTGTTCACGGCTTTCTTCATGTGATGGGGTCAAAAATCCTCCCCATCACATTCACAGGTTCAGCCTCACAGCTTCACAATGCCAGTTAAAGCAAGCAAGATTTGGGCTTAAAAATTCATGTAAAACTGCACCTTATTGGTCTTCACAGAGTTTGACATTATATATATATATACTTAGCTATTTCACAACATACATTCCTGTTGGAAGAAGACATTGGGAAAAAGTACGTTACAATCAAGCAATAATTTAGGTACTACTGTTTCATCCTTAGCAGGTAAGGAACAGCCACACAATGGAATTAGAGCCCAAATGAGAATGAAGAGGTGGGCCTCCCTTCCTCTGTAATTCTGCTGTTCCTCTCTTTCTGCTGTTTTCAGAAGACATCAGAATAGATGTGGATACTGGGGTCTGTTTCAGGATCCTGGGCTTTAGACCACATTCCTGCTAGGACCGATGAAGGGGAAAAGCTTGGTCAGTGGCAGTCTAGTACAACAGGCAGGGATGTTGCTTCTGGTAGGGATTTCAATAAAGTATCCTCATGCTGAAAATTACATTTGAGCTTAAGGGTTTGGCTGAATGAGGACCTCTCTGCTGAAGTTATCATTAACAGTGTCCACTGGACTGGAGTTGTATTCAGAGGGAATAGAACAGAGGCCAGCAAGTGATTTCTCGAAGGGCTCAGAGCTGTCAACAGATAAATTAACTGCGGTCACTGGTGAGGACTATACAGGTGGATTTAATGTGATGTTCCCAGAGGCTCCAAACCTGATAAGCCATTTCGTCTGTGCCCTGCTTGATACTCTCCTGTGGATTTATTAAGATTCAAAAGAAAGATAAGGAGTCCCTGAAGGTTTTAGGCGTTACTGTCAAAAATTAAAATTCAACTGCCACTTGGCAAAAATGTTATTATCACATTTGTGATATGTATTTATGGAAGATGTTATTGAAAATTGCACCTGGCATAAATGTCGTGTAGAGCAGCATATTTTCAGTGCGAAAGGGCAATATGCGTTCTGGGTCTTGTCTCATCACAGAGGGGACTTACAAATTCGGGGATTTGTTTCAAATCCTCCCTCTCTGCACGTACTTTAGGAAGGGAAAGATATGGAGAAACCTCAGCAGCAAAAACATTGTTTGCAGACAAGGAAAGAGGACTTAATAAAACTAAAACAGGATCAACACTGTACAAAGCAGCCATGGAAAATAAGAAATGTGCTTTACATTTAATAAATAGAAAATAAATCCTTTGGTGAATGATGAGGAAGAAGTAAGAGTCACTGAAACTACTGTGGCTAAAAAATAAGTGATAAAATACTGGAGGATGGTTGTGAGTATTTATCATAACCAAAGACAGAAACAAAAATTCTCACACCTGTTCAGTTTAGCAACCCAAGTTTTAAGTTTTTCTTTCCCAAACTGAGATCCAAGGTTGACAACTGGGTGTCTGAGAAGAAGCTGGTGCCACATAAGGGTGTCTGAAAACTGAGTTTGCCAAGTGAGTCCATGAAGCCAGGAACTGAGCTGTCCAAATAAGTGTAGTTTGGGGGGGTCTGCAAATCAAATAGGCTAATTACAGAAATCCTGTGTTAGAAATAGAGGTGTCCTGGATCTACTGATGTATTAGGGTTGGGCTGCTTTTGAGAAAGGGAGTTTCTGGCTCTTTCTTAAGGATTTCAGCTTTTTTTTTCTTTTTTTTTCAGAGTCTTCATACCTGCCTGTGTCCTAGTTTAGGCATCACATCCTTCTTTGGTCTTAATCTGGCTATGCATCACAAGGTACTGAGCAAAGTACTGATACATTTTCTGGAAATAATTTCATTTTAAGATGCTGGCAATGCATTTAAAAAGGCATGCAATTTATTGGTCCCTAAGATAACTCTTCGAAGTCAGAAAGGGGCAGAGGTAGCAGCTGTGTTTTGAGAAATGCTTTCTCACACTGAGATAACTTAGATGCCTGTGAAGGAAGTGAGAAAAGGCAGAAGCTGAGGATGTTCAGAGAAAACACAGCACAGGGGGGTGTGTGTGTGTGTGTGTGTAGGAGTCTGGAGCATGGAGTGCTGTATCTCTGTGGAGGTCCTGTGAGCATCTACAGGTGCAGCTCTGAAAACTGCAGAGGGATCCAAACTCTCCATTACCTCACTGAGCAGAAAAACCACCATTCTTTGAGAGGGAAAACAGCAAAGAGCTTCCTGATGTGTGAACAGCGCCCAAACAGAGAGCAAACTGGTGGAAAGCACTGGAGACAAGCCATAAGTGGTGACTGTTTTCATCGATGGATTAGGTCCTGTCTGTGTCTGCAGTGTGCCAATGCTGTTACTGTATGGGCCCTCGAGGTCCTGTGTGACCATGGTAGTGGGCAAGGGGACAGACTGCTGAAGCTCAGCTGACAGGTGCCATCATAGGTGGCTCTACAATGTCCGGTCCAAAAATATGCAGAAGTAGAAAAAGAAAGATGAGGAAAAGAGAAACAGTCAGAGGCAGCTGTTCTCCAGAACTTCAAGATCTTCATGGGCCAGATTCTATTCTAAGGTATAGGACTGTGAAAGGCAAAATTGGGTCCTGGAGCAGATGGGGAGCTGCTGGACGACTGTGAGCTGTGGAAAACAGACTCAGGGTTGAGCCTCCATGGCATCAGGGAGGAAGGTGAGGAACTTGTTCAGCCCTCATAGCACTAGAAGTCACAAGACTCAAATGAGAAATCAGAAGGAAAGGCACAGGGCAGAGAGAGATTTCTTTGGAAACCTTTCCCCACAACCAGTTGTTTCTCATGGGAGACTGGAGTTTTCTCTGATTTATTAATCTGTGTTCTAAGAAAACCAAGCCCTAGTTTGGTGTGGCTGCTGAGAGGAACAAGGAAACAGTTCAGCTTTTGGGCTCTGGCCAGTTTGGGCTTCTGCTGCATGGACTTTACACAGTGATCTGGAGCACAGTTTGGCCCAGGGAAAGGCTGGAAGATAAAAGATGAGAGAACAAGTTGGGAAGCAGGGTTTCCCTCTTGTTTGCTTTTCTGTGTCAGGTCAGTCTCCCATAATCATAGAATCATAGACTCATAGAATCATAGAATCAGCTGGGTTGGAAAAGACCTCTGAGATCATCAAGTCCAATCCTTGATAATCTTCCTTCCACTCTAGCACAATCCTATTATCAGTAGGATTACTGTACACTTACTCCTTCACAAATGATAACAGAATTTAACCTTCTATCTGCATCTGTGCTTGCTCTCTTTAACATATAGAATAACCCTGGGGAAATTAAATAGAATCCAAATCAGCTTCCTTCCTGCTTCTATCTCTCCTCCAGGAGAGAGCCTGCACTGCAAGACACCAGCACATTTGCCCTGTCAGAAAGGTGGTTCTGCTAAATCTCAGGATAAGAAAAATTTGCATCATTATTTTATACAGAGCTTATTCTGCTGGGAGGCAGTTGGCTGTGGAGCTGCAAAACTCCCAGCTGAGCAAGTTCAAGTGAATTTTCTTACTGCTATCCACATGCCATGTAAAAACCATCCCTGCCTCTGCTTCCTCTGCGGAGGGGAGGACAAAATCTGGCTCTTCAAAGGGTGACCACTGTGGAGGGTCACCTTCAAAGAAGAAATCCATCTGCTCAGCGAGGTGTCATGGTTTGAGCACATGGGCTTGGTGCCAGTGCCTGGCCAGCCATGACCTGCTAGGGAGGTCATACAGTGCAGAATCCCAGAATGAAGCTCCATTCTGCAGGAGACCCCAGACCACTTCCCTCATACCCTTCTGCCCAGCTCCATGTGGAAAGAAGTGCTATTAGCAGCGATAGAAGCTTTTTGGCAGCTCTGCAGTTGGAGGTAGTCTCCCTGCCCATGCTGCAGTCTAAGTAGCAGAGGAACACTGGCTCAGGCTGGCTGTGAGCAAACTGTGCAGCACTTGGTTCTCGATCCCTTCAGTCCCTGCAGCTCTAAAACACGAATATAACATTTTTGTGCTTTCATTTTTCTGTGTCTCTAATACTGCAAGTGGAATAACAGAGCAGTGGTTTTACAGTGTCACCCTGGGAATCAGTGTTTCCTGCCCTACAAGATGCCCAAGGACACATGGGCACCTTTGGGGATACGAGGGCTGATGGGCAGGCATTGGAGAACTGTGTGGGATCTAGGCTCTACCATGAGGGCTTTTGGGATGAGTCCTGGAATAAATGAGACCTAGACTTTACCCAGGGGCAGTTTTGAAGCCAGGTAGTGGCAGCAAACAAAAACTTAGTCAGGCAGTAAGTTAAGAAGTGGTGTGAGAAATCAGTGCTCGAGTCAAGACTGTTTTCAAGTTTCAGGGTAAGTATTTCTAATGTGTTATGTGATGTCTTCTGCAGTGGTGCGTTTTTCTGGTGGGAAGCAAAGAAAAGCAAACAGGAGCTCCTCTTCCACTGAATGAGATTAATATCATAACACTGATGAAGTGACGTGTTTCCACATGCAGAAGTGTAGGCTGAGTAAAACCCCAAATCAAGACAGTTTTCTAACCAACAGTGACTGGTTTTGTTATAAATTTTTCGGTAGACAGAATTCAAAAGGGCTGAGGAAACACAAGAATAAGTTCACTTCTCTTTTTTAGCTTGATGAAACTTATTTGAATTAAAAAACAATTAAAAAGGAAGAAAAGCTGATTGAGCAGAGACTAAAGATTTTGCACATCCTTATTGTAATGCAAGTAGTTCTCCTATGCCTGTCTCACAGGGAAAGACGGCTTAAGGAACTCTGGGAAAAAAGAGGCATGAGCTCTGAAGAGATAATCTCATCTGTGTATATATTTCCTTCAGTGTTATATGAAGATATTAGCAGTACAGTCTCTTCCCTGTGGACTCTGAATGTATGATAAGAGCCTTCCTCAGTGCACAGCGACCCGTGAGGGCTGCTGTCACAGATCAGCTACTTAGCTGCCTGCAGGAGCTCAGAGGTGCTGCATCAGCACATTCAGAGTTGACTTGCCAGTGTGTGAAATGCCACCTCTGCCCCCAAATGACATCCTTTTGGTATCTGCAGATTTAAAATGCTTCTGGGAGAGAGACAGTGCTCTGCATGGGGCCTGGTGGAAATTCACACTCAGACAAGACATGACAGTGAGACAAAAGCAGTGTGGGGAGCAGCACTGTAGCAGCATATTTTCCTCCCAAATGACTACAAGAACTGACAAATTAAATGCATTTGCTGTTGACACAGAATATAAAGTAAGTTAAAAGCTGATACCCCTAAATGCTTATCTAACTGACTATCACAGTCTTTCACAGTGCCAAATGAATGATGCCAAGTAAATGACATAGGAAGAGGTCCTCATATGGGTATGTTGCCAATTGCAATTTCTGCTGCTGATATGGCTGAAATGACAGGGAACCAAACAGGAGATGAAAACATGAAGATGTTTATGAAGTTGCAATGCTGACTTCCCATAAGAAGTCTAGTCTTCAGAAAGAGGGATTTGGTTGAGTAGGTAAGAGTTGAACTTAGAGAATGAATAACATGGAAGAACATTATTTACAGAGCAGCTCTGAACAGACCAGTTCACCAGCTGGGGTTTTACCTCTTCCATGGCCTAAACTGACCAGGGGGATCCATGTTGAAAGCCAAACTGGCTTAGTACTGACCCACAGGTTTTATATCCTGCCTGTCATTCCACAAATACCTTCCCTTCAGCCTGGGGATCAGGTCAGAAAATGAACTGGACCCAACTGAGCAATATTTGAGTGACCTCTGGGGCTGCCGGGCACACGCAGCAGGAACAGCATATCTGCATTGTGTCCCATTGTGGATTCCATGTGTGCCTTCCTGTGCTCGCTGCAGTTTCACAGAGAGCTGTTGTCCTACCGTCTCATCCCAGCTTGTGGTGTACCCCTGAGCTGGGCAGAGAAGCGAGGTTTGTATGTACTTGTACATGTTGCACGCATTTTCTCACGCGCCCATTTTATTGCATCAAAGTTTGCCCAAGCTAACCAAATCCTCCTACCCGGGCAGCCCCAATCTTGCATTACCAGCCCATGTGGTAAAATGGCCCCACTCCACCATGATAGGTAGGGGAGAAAGGGTGGGTTGATGTTCCCATCTCCCTCTGCTAGCAGGGTGAAACAAAACCTTTATTCTTTAGGAGCTGATCTGCTCTTGCAGCTTACTCCCCACTTCAGGTTATAATCCCTTTTGGTGACATCACAGGTAGTGCTACGGCCGCCAAGGTGATGTCACAATGAGAAGCTTATGACTGTAAATGGGGAATAAGTCACAAGAACAGATGACCTCAAAATAAGCTAATATCCTGTTATTATATAAATGTCCCTAATACTTATATAAATGTGCCAGTAGCAAAAAATAAGTAAGAAAAAAAGGCCCAATGGTCTATCAGTGTATGTGGGTAAATTTGACATTTTCTCACAGACCTGTAGAACCTTTATTAGTGTATCTTGCCTTTAAAAATCTTTCTACTAGCTGCTTAGCTTTTTAAATCAATCATCGGATCCTTCCTTATGTAAAAATATTGTTACATTTAAAATTAAGAGAAAACCACAAAAGTTCTCCATTTTTTGACCTATCCCATAACCACATACATGCTTGGGGATGGCTAAGCATCTCAACAAAATATAATCTCCATTTTAGTATCATGAATGCATTAAGTACTTTGATCATATAAGAACAAAGATATCTGTCTTGTCTGTGAAGCTCCTTGGGCTCCATAAGGAATGCCATAGAAAGGGTGTATATATAAAGCTATCTAATTATTAGCTGTTGTATTTTTATGATAAATAGGAACCAATAAAATTGAAAACTAGGTATAACTGTATCACAGAAAAAGCTTTATTGCAGCCATAAGAATTATACTTCATATATTGCACTAAAATCTTAGAAGTTTGATATAACATTGAGAATCTCTAAGGCATTGTTTTTGTAGATGTCTCCATTGTGCTGCAGGTTTATTATTTTCCGCGGTCAAATATTTATTACATTTTCTTCTGGAAATTTTTTCATGGATTTTCTTGCTTTGATAGGGTAAGAAGCACGTTTAAATGACTCAAGGGGTAAATAATTTCACATCAACACTTTCAAGCACAAAGTCTGGATCTTCAGTAGGTTTTTACATTATGCAAGTAGACATTTAAGGTACTTAATACTTTCTAACCTCTAGTGCCCTTTTTACACAGAGACAGGCAGTCAGCAGGGATTAATCTGATCCTAATTAACCACAAACTCTTCTGATATTTGGTCACTGCACAGTAGCATGCTGCCAGGTACACAGAGGTAAACTGATCTGGATTATCTGCCGGTGTATGTGCTTCATGGAGGGAGGTCTGTGCTCTGTGTTGTGGGTGACTCACAGGCAGATACAGCTTTAAACACGGAGTGGGGAGACTGCTGTACAAAGCTGGAGTTGTAAGGAAAGGGGAAATCACTAATTAGAAGGCCTCTTCCTAATGGCTTTCTATTGTGGTTTCCTTTTCATAGATGGCATTTGTTGGTATGGCACTGCAAAAGGGAGGAAAGTGAGAAGCATGAAAATCCAAAGAGAAGATCTGTTTCTTCCTCTTTTTCTGCAGCAAAGGAGCACAGCTTTGTACATACAAGTTCTCTTTCTTTTTTCCCTCTGTTTACAAGCATCATGTCTGATGGAGCTTTGTGAATTTATGAGCAACTCTGTGCCTTTACTTGCATGCTGTCCACCATGGCTCTCATCTTCCCTTACCAAGCACCTGAGCTCTGCCGTCATGCCACATGGAAAGCAGAGCACTGAAGGTCTCCCCCAGTCCCATGGTAGCCCTTAAAGCAAATTAAAGCCTTAAAGCCCTTAAAGCAACCCTTAATGCAGCGAGTAAGGCAGGTATGAGGCGTTATTTAGTTGTGGCTGAACCTTTGTATGACTTTGGCCCGCAGAATTAAGGATGGCAAACCAAATATACTTATGTGAATAAATACATGATTTATTTTATTGACCATGGTAATGATTGGACTAAAAGACCTTAATTGGAATTATTTACTACACAGTACAGATAGTTATATCTACTAGTATTTTTTAAGCAATATTGAAACAGCGATATTAAAGCTAGCAAAACAATTACTAAGTAAAGATTGATGTTACTCACCCATACCAATGACTGTGGGCAAATCTCTTCTGCTCAGCCTTGAGGAGTAACCTTGAGGAGCATCGCCACTCAAGGGAGGAGACTCCACACACAGTCCTTGAAGGGGTATGTAAGAAGTGCCTGCCATTAGAAAGTGGGATTTCAGTCCCACAGGAACAAGTGGTAATTTGCAGCTGCACCCTCTGATTTCCTGATGTTGGGAGTTGGACCAGGGTTGGTCCACCAACTGCTGAGGCAACAGAGAAAACTGGGGACACAGGGTGGCTCTTGCTGCAGAGCAAAGAGAAGACCCTACCCAGTGTTAGTGCTGGATGCTAGCAGCTCTGGCTCTTGATCTTCCCAACAGCGGCATGGCCAGACCAGCACTTGAATAGAGAGCCAAAACATGAAAATAAATTTTTTCTGGGGAGGACAGAACAGAGCATGCTGCCTGCAGACTCTTCACAGAACCTCAGCCCTGCTGGACCATGGCCTCTGAAATGTTGCCTCATTTGAGATGGTCATTTATGACTTCTGCACTAGATCAAGGTAGGCTGATAGGATCGCACTTATGGCTCAGGGAAACAACTTTAAAATTGAATTTCATATTCTGTAGTGCTGCAAATGTTCATACAGATGGAAAAAGGGAGGAAGCAGCAGAACAAAAGTCACAGGAGAAGAATTTCCCAGAAATGGGATCCTGAAAAGTAACTTGCTGATCCTGAAGTGGCTAAGATTAGACAAATTCACCAAAGAGCTACATGGACTTTCTTCAGACACTGTAGTGATAGGGGCACCTGCAGTCCTCTGGGCATGGCATGGTTTACCATTGTTCAGACTTCTCTAAACAGTAGAGCCAAAAGCCAACTCAGCTATGGGAGTAGGCAACCTTGCACTTACATGAACCAGTGCTGGTTTCCAGTGTAGTTTGTTTGCTTTCCATGCTCATTCTTTTGTTTTACCTTGTAAGTCTGAAGCATTCCTCTCTGAGCTACTGCAGTTAATGGAGATCAAGAGAGGTAAAATAATCCCCAGAGTGGTAGTAATTTTGCCCACTGCCCTCTTTTGTATCAGTATGCAGGCTCTGCCTTTTATCTGCATTCTGAATATCTGGAAACTGGCAGGAAAAGAGAGCTGACTCCAAGCTGAGCTTTCAGGGCTGTAACGTGGGGCCAGTTCTTACAGAAAACAAGCACTGCCTTCTCCTCTTTTAAACAGAAGTCTGCAGGAATAGGTATCTGATAAAATAATACAGTTTTGTTTAGGTTTCTCTGTAGTAAGTGGGACTACATTAGAGCTAAGTTTGGTAACATAGTTTTATTCTAAATCTTTCTCTAGGAAGACCAGGAAACCACATGGTTGAGGGTCTTATGTGTAGTCCCACTGAAGGCATGTGCCATTCACTACTGGATGACTTCTGGTATTTCATCTGGAGTTGCTCTCTGTGCACTTTTGTCATGAGATGCCTTTCAAGATGCAAAAGGCACTGTTGTATTCCCAGTCCCTGAAATTTTGGAAACAGTAAGTCTGTGTTATGGAATAAAACAAAATTAAACTGTTAAACTATTTTGTTTCATCAGAAACATGACGAATAATAGAAAAGAAAAAGTGTTGAAAAGCTAATTGCTCTTTCTGAAAGTCACTTCTTCAATACACAATGATGCTTGATAGCAGGAGCGTAGCATATATGATTCTTGAATTACTGTTGCAGTTGAAGGTAAATCATTTATTTCTCAATGTTTGTTTTGTTTTTTTTCTCTGTGCTTAATGTGTATCTGTTGCTGCTTGGTCTCGTAACAACTCTGCTAATTAAGAAAAAAGCATCTAAGGACCAACTAATGAGTGAATGAATCAAGAAATTAAGAAATTGGTTTTCTCTGATGTTTTCTTTCTTTTAGAAATAGAAAGCTACAACTCTCTGTAAATGCTCTTTTCAAATATGGGGACATTTAATGTCGCAGTTCTTTGGAAAATAAAACTCTTTACTTTAGCATTTCAAGGAGAGAAAAAATATTCATAGATTGTTTAGGGGGATAAAAGAAACAGCTAGTAGTTTTCACAGTGTCAAAATTAATTATTTTGGATTGATTCATTTGCCTTGATCTTTATGACCCTCAAGAATTTCAAATACTTCTCAGTCAATCATTTAAATTCCTCAGCTAAACCCCATACCTCATTAAATAAAGAAATAAGGAGGGTCTTGATATGCTTTTCTTTAGGCCTGTCACTCCACAGTCTGAAAATACAGATTATGGCATCCTAAAGTATTCTCAGGAGTTTTTAAATAGCAAAAAACCATTTCTCTGTACAGTTCATCACCTCCTCATAAGTGACACTTTCTTGCTGGAACCTCCTAGGACTAACTTCAAGTACCACCCTCAGTGGTGGAAAGAGACAGTGAGATGTTAAATTTACTAGTAACTGTGCTAATGTCACCAAACAACAAAGGATTGTTGGGTGTTGTGATGGCCTAAAGAAAGGGGAAAAAGAGGAAGGGTACACTTAGAAGACATATATGGAGAAATTAAAGATGTGTGTGAACTTTTTGGGTGTGTACTGACTTCTTAAAGATATTGGGGTCTAATGTAATTATTGCAGAATGGAAAGAGGGACTCAGAATATCAGACTATAAGAGAGTATATGGTGTATACAGTGCACAGATGCTGTACTTTCATCATTCCGGGTGCAAAGCAAAACAGAGATAGGTAATTTTTTTACAGGGCTTCCAAAACCACACAAGCGCTCCCTTGAAAGATCAGCTAGGACCTTTCCATTTACTCTGAGATTTCCTGTGTTGGTCATTTCTGCATTTCTTTTGGTCGAGACATCAGTGCTTCGGTGAGCAGCAGTAATATGCATTACAGGATGTACAGGTAACTTAATTTTCTTCTTTCCAAACCACAGTAACTTCCCAGCCTGAGTAGTGCTGACATGTCAGATTCAATGTTCAAACTGTGCAAACAGATGAATTTCATGTACATCATCCATTTCATTCCATCATACCTCTTTATTGATACATGACAGCCACCTTTTACCCTGATCTGTGTTTTCTCATGATAGATCATTTCTCCTCTGAGCATTCAGCCTACTTTTGCTCCAACTTCTTTAGGATGGCATAGCTGGTTTGCTTTCCACTTTCAGTTTTTCCCCTTCCATCTGCTTTTCCCACTCTCTTGCGGTGTGATGAGCAATACAGACCAGTATCTGGACGTGGAATGCTGCCAAAGGGGAAGCTGAAATCAGAGACAAATCAGGTGCCATTTATCAATGTAACCTGAAAAGATTTTGGCTGCAACTTATATCTCACAGTACTGTGCGCTGTGATAACTTGAAGGGGAAACACGTCAAACACTCCGGTTATAAAAATGCTCAGAAATGACTGCATTTAAAATTAGTCCCCAGACAGAGGGGGAAACCTCTCAAGTTTCTCTCCTACTAGCAGGTAAGACCTCGAGCAGCATGGTGGCCCTTGTCCAGATCTGATGAGTTGCCCCTGTCGATAGCCCCCATTTCCCCAAGATAGCAGAGCGGCATGTAACTCCTTTCTGCTGAGTGAGCAACTTCATACCATGCACCTTCATCTGTCAGGCCCTGTGGCCCATGGAGATGTCCCTACCATATGCACACACAGCATGTATGGAGATGTGCTACACCAAAGTTACAAAATTTGCAAATCCGGTTTCTTGTCATTCTACTTGCCTCTCACGGGTAACAACAGCACTTCCCAAGCTCTGGGATAAGATGTGTCCCCTTGGTGAACATCAGGGGAGAAATGTATCATTGCCATATCAGCTACCAAACTCAGCTAAAGGAGCTGATCCTCTTCAGCAGGACCTGTGCCCTTTACCTGTAGTTTTTGTCCTGTGTAAAATCCAGATTGCATGTGAATTTCCCATGAAGCTTCCCAGAAAACCAATAATCATTTTAGTGGAAAGCTGTTGCTCAGTCCCTGAGATTGCTATTCTCCAGAGTCTGGTTCTGAAAATCAGCAGTAAGAAATAGGATTGGCTGTTATTCCTATCACCTTTGGGAGAATTCTCTTCTGTTATTTAATTTAATTTGATTTATATACTTTTTTTCTTGATAACATTTTTTTCATGTACCCAGAATCATAACTCCTGTATCACAGATTGCAGTCCCCTGTCTGTACCTCTCATCCATCCATATCTTGTATTTTTTCTATGCCAGTCCTTACATGATGCATATAATTTTCAGAAGATTTCACACTTCTGAAAGTCCATATGGTTGTCAAAATCTTTTCTGATGCCACTTGTTTATGACTTTGAAATAATCAACATATTCACACATCTTTTTTTTTTCTCCGTTTTCCTTTCTCAGTCTCTTTTGTACACAATTCCAAGAAGATTAATTCACTTCTCCAAATGATGCTGCCAAACTCAACACATCAGCAAAGAAGGCTTGAGGCAAAAATCTGTTCCATCTTGCTATGCTCTTCATTCATGTCAGGCTGCAAGCTAGCTGTCAGTCCTGAGAGCAGCCAGTTTTTCTTTGAACCATCTACCAAAAATCACAGCATCAGAAAAGATTCTAGTGACCTGGTATGTCTAACAGACAACAAGCCTCCACTGCAGAGAATAACAGAGCACACCTGCACCTGCATCCTTACGGTGTCACTGAATGATTCCCAGTGATGCTGAAAGCAGAGTTTCGTCCCCTGCAGTCTGCTAGAGATACGGTAAGTACCAAATCCAACTGATTTATTAAGGAGATGCTAAAGAGAGGAGTGGGCAGAAAAGGAAAGGAGCCTGGGTCCTGTCCTGCTTTTTTTCTGGACGCAGAGCTGCAAGTGCAACCTCAGACTTGGGTCCTGTCTGAAGGGATGAGACAAAGCATATGTCAGGGAACTGATGGAGTGGGCTGAGTGGGAGCACCTCCACGCTAGCGTTGGCCAAGGAATAGATAGTGCTGTACTGAGTGGGCTTTTTATGGGCCTGGGGTTTTGTGATGGAGAGGGGAAGAGCTGAATGAGAAATGAAAGAAAAGGGAAGATTAGGGGAAGGAAGGAAGGAAGGAAAGGACAGGGAAGAGGAGCATCCATGGGGACAGGCAGCATGATAATAGTGAATGGGGTTACATCAGACTGGTGACCTGCCACTAGTGAGGTTCTGTTGGGTTCCATCTTAGGCCCTGTGCTCTTCAACATCTTCATAAATCACTTGGACACAGGACTGGAAGGGATACTAAGAAAGTTTGCAGATGACACAAAACTGGGAGGAGCTGTTGAGTCCCTTGAAGGCAGGAGAGAGACCTCAGCAAATTAGAGGGCCAGGCAATCACCAACCACATGACAGTTAACAAGGGAAGTGCCAGATTCTGCACCTGGGATGGGGCAACCCCGGATGTATGGACAGACTGGGGAATGAGATGCTGGAAAGCAGTGCCATGGAAAGGGACCTGGGGGTTGAAACGGACCAAGAGTTTAAGTTTATTCAGAAGATCTTGGTACCTGGTTCTGGGACATTGGAGTTAAAATATAACAGAGACGAGACCAGGTTCTTAAGGATTAATTAAAGAGAGATAGTACTTTGCTCCAAGAAGACTGCTTAAGTTGAAGTGTAACAAAGATTTGTTCTGTAGAGATAGCAGGAAAGACACACAGGATTTATAAGATAGGATGGACATCTGGAGATAAAGGGGCAGTGACTCAAGGGGGGGTTTTGCAAGCCCCCTAAACTAGCCAGTGAAACAAAGAAAGTTGAAAAGTTCAACCGAGGACAAAGAGAGGAGAAGACCCTGATGAGGCTGAAGAAACAGGAACTACCCCCAAAAGACTCCCCAAAAGGATGACTCCGCCTCAAGCTCTGCCCAAATTCTGCCTATTATGAATATTATAATTAGATGATGCAATTATATGAATATGTATGTAGAAATGATGAAATCCCTTCTGAAAACTGTATAAATTCCCTAACTTTTCACTGGAAACTTNATCCCTTCTGAAAACTGTATAAATTCCCTAACTTTTCACTGGAAACTTTGAAGTCTTTTTTTTGCCTGGTGTGAACTGGAGGCTTCCCAACATTGCCTAAATAAATACCTTGCTGCTTAAAGACAGACTCATCTCTAAGCAGTTATTCTGTGCTGTTTTTCGGCATCAGGGTCCTGGTCGATGCCAAGTTGAATATGAGTCAGCAGTGCCCTGGCAGCCAGGAGGGCCAACCCTGTCTTGGGGGGCATCAGGCAAAGCATCACCAGCTGGTCAAGGGAGGGGATTGTCCCGCTCTGCTCTGCACTGGTGTGGCCTCACCTTGAATATTGTGTGCAGTTTTGGGTGCCACAATATAAGAAAGATATGAAACTCTTAGAGAGTGTCCAAAGAAGGGCAACAAAGATGGTGAAAAGCCTTGAAGGGAAGCCATATGAGAAGTGGCTGAGGGCACTTGGTCTGTTCAGTCTGGAGGAGACTGAGGGGAGCCCTCATCACAGTTACAACTTCTTTGTGATGGGAAGAGGAGGGGCAGGCACTGATCTCTTCTCTGTGGTGACCAGTGACAGGACCTGAGGGAATGGCCAGAAGCTGTGTCAGGGAAGGTTTAGGTCAGGTATTAGGGAAAGGTTTTCCACCTCTTTTCAGGGTGTTTGGTCACTGGAACAGACTCCCCAGGGAAGTGGCTGCAGCACCAAGCCTGACAGATTTCAAGAAGCATTTGGATGATACTCTCAGGCACATGGTGTGACTCTTGGGGCTGTCTTGTCCAGGGCAAAGGAAGCAGTTGAAACATCAAACCAGCCCGTCGGTTCAGAACAAAAATTGTCTAGGAATCCTGTAAAACACTGTGCATTAAGGACTGCTGGCAACACGATAGCTCCAGCATCTGCAGCCCCCAGGGCTCATGGCTTCCCTCCACATTCACATATTTCACCCCCATCCCTCGAAGAGCAGGGTGTTACATAGCCCCACATGCCTGGAGCTGGTGCACCATCTGGGGCTAGAAAACAGGAGGAAGGATCCACAGATGGATTCTATCTTTCTGCTCCTCTCCTGCCCTTTGGCCTGTCCCAGCACTACCCTGACCTCTTTGCCACCTCTCACCTTCCTATCTCCTAGCCAGGTGGGTGGCAGTGGCAGCCCTGGCAGTGGTTGTTTACATTGCTGCCTTAGGCAGCCCCAAAAGTTCTTTCTTCAAAACTTCTGCAGTCTTTACACACGTGGCAGGGTGGGAACGAGCGCCCTTGCCCCTCCCGTGGGAAAACCACAGGGCAGTCAGCTCTTGAACTCAATCAAGGCACCAAAGTGCTGAGGAGAGAAACTTAAGGGCAGAGGCTGCATTTCTGTGGCTTTACATGGCACAACAGGGGAACATTGGCCCCTAGTCAAATTCCATAAGCAGAGCCACAGAATAATTAGTTAAAGCTTTGCTTTCTTGTGACCAAAAAACCCCCCAAAAAGTAGGAAAAATTGGGACTCATAACCATGTCATGGCAAACCATGCGAAAAAACTCCTCTTGCTCCTAATTACAGCCCAGTTTAAAAAATAATCTTTCCATGCAATAGTACATGTGAACTGCAAAAAGATGGCTGTTAATTTATGGAAGTAGGAGGAATTATAAAATTGGTATTATGTGTTGCATTCTTAAACTGTATCTGTTCCGGGCAGCCCTGTCCCCGAGTTCATTATACCTAAGGAGCAGGAGCTCTCCAGTAGCACTGCTAACCTCACAAGAAGCATTGTCTTGGCAGGAGTTGAGTCATACTTAGCAGATTATCTCCGTACCAGGAGGGCTAAAATTTTCATCAAAGTAAATAGTGGAATTTGTGACAGCCAGCCGGCTTACCATGCCGTGCTGAGGGGCTTGTTCGCAGCAGATGCTCGGCTCCAACCCAAATGCAGCCCTGAGTGGTCTCCCTGTGGGCTTTGGCTGCTTCCTCGCCTGTGGCTGCAGAGCAGCAAAAGAACATGGCAGAGCCTTTTGGGTCATCATGCCTTTAGTTATTCTGCTCCCCAGATTCGTGATGGAAGGAAGGCGATAAAGCACAGCGACAGGGTGGGAGCACAGCTTGGGCACTGTCAGCAGCTTAGGTTGAAACACAGGGCACAGAGGGTATGAGATCAGGAGAGCACCGAGCCTGAGGGTCCCCCGCTGGGTGCCCTGCAGATGTCACCCACCTGGGCTGGCAGCTCTTTGCGCTGTCACTCGTGTGTGTGAGGACCACGAGATGGCACTAGCAACTTTTGCAGGCTGGTGGCTCCCCAGCCTGGCACACAAACCCAGGGTACTGCATTGCTGTGATCCTGTCACAGGATACAGGCACTCCGCAGTCACGAAGGTGGGAACGGGGTATTTCTCTTACCGACTGGTCAGCTTTGGCTAAATCCATTTCCATTGCTGCTTCATTACGTTTCATTAAGTCAGCAATTTTCATTTATGACAGGCAGATTGGATTAATGGCCTCCACCTAGCAAGCTATTTTGCATTTTATGCATCATATATTCAGAACAAAAGTGATTAAAAGGGATAACTGATTCAAACATCAACCATGCTTAATGCAAGAGGCTGAGCCTCAGCAGGGGCAGGGTGCACCTGGGAAGATCTCTAAGACTCTAGATGCCCTTTCTGCAGCCAAATTGATGCAACACTATCTGTAAATTGCTCAAAAGAAAGCAGTCTGAATACTGTTCTCCAGCTCCAAGGCCAGCCTAACACTGTTTGACACCCTTCAGTAATGTCCCATTGGTCACTAGACATACCACACAGCAGCTGGCCTGGCTTCCCTCCTGGAATGCTGCAGGATCCTTACAGGTCCAGGACAAAATCAGCCCATTTTGCACAGGAGGCTGTTATCTGAAATTAAATGAAGACTGCACTACAAGCCAGCTGAGAGGTGTTTTTACAGCATGACCCTGAGAGGCTGAGTTTCATGCCCTGTGGGATGCCCAAGGGCACATGGGAGGGCAGAAGGATGCAAAGTCTGGTGGGACAACATCAGAAACAGAGGGGCCAAGGCTTGATATAGCCTCTTCCATACGGGGAACAGTCCTTGGGGTGAAGGGCATCACCAGGTAGTGTCTTGGCAAAGCTGCTTGAAGTGGTCCAAAACAGAAACAAGCAGCAGTCAAATGATCCAGTGTCCGAACCTGTTCCCTGTTCCACTTCCATTTACATCTGTAGACATACCCCATCACAGGATTTATGCCTTGGAAGGCTGCAAGTCTTTCTACAACAAACAGTTGGATTCCTCCCCAGTTACCTCACAACCTGTTGGTTCCTGAGCTCAGGGGGACACAATCCTTCCCAGCTACTGAGGCAACACTGCCCAGCATTCTGCACTGGCTTCTGGAAGTGCTCAGTGAAATTACCTGGGTGAAGGCTTCAGACAAATGCGTCTATCTTCTCATGCAGGGAACGAATTCAGTCCTGCTCATTCCCCTGAACTGCTGAGGAATTAAAAGAAATTCATCAGGAAATTGGACAAACTGAGGGAGGATAAATCCATTGGTAGCACAATGTAGCAGTTGGTCACACAGTGATCTGAGAAGTTTTTGGCTCAGGAAGTCTGGACTCTTGTGTAAATTTAGCAATTTGCACTAGGCTGAATCCTGGAAGCTGGGAAAGAATGCCACAGGGAGGATTGCTCTGTGCTCAAATGACACTTAGGTTCAGATGAGAGACAAGTCATTATCTGAACAGAGGTAATTTTGAGGATTTTTTTGGGAAGAGTCAACACGGTTTTATAAAAGTAAATTACACCTCATAAATCTCTTAGGGTCTTCAGAAAGCGTCACCAAATAGATGTACAGCTAAGAACGGTTTTCCAGAGTCCTTCATCAAAGCCTCTTAAAGAAATCGTGCTGTGATGGTTTAAGAGGTAAGGTTATGTGAATAAAGAGCTGATTAAAAGGCAGGAAACAGAAGGCAGAAATAAACAGCCAGTTCTGACAGTGGAAGGAGGTTTGGCAGCGGAGTCATGCAGGGATTTGTACTCAAGCTTATATTGCTCATCACGGCTTAAACCTGTAAAAAGGGGGGGCTTCATGAGATGGGAGTTTGTTGAGGTTATTAAGCATCCAAGATAGTAAATATGATGAACAACTGGGGAAGCTGCAGAAAAGTCTCACAATAGACACCAACTGGGCAATAAAAAGGCAGATGAAATTCAATATAGCTAATTCTAAAATTAATTACATTAAAAAAATAATCTATTTTTACATACATGATAGTAGGTTCTCAACTGACATTTTCTGCTTGGGAGTTGGACCTTGGAGCTACCTAAGTGTCTAAGAAAAGGGTAGCTCAGTGCTCAGCTGCAGCCAGACCAGCAAGTTCCACTACTGGGAGAAGAACAGAGAATAAAGTGGAAAACACCTTCAAGCCACTCTGTACATGTACAGTGCAGCTACACCTCCAAAAACTATGCGTGGCTATGGACCCTCTAGTTCAAAACGCACACAGCACAACAGAAAATTTTACAAAAGGGTAACAAGAACGAACAAAAGCATGGAATGGTTTTCCTATGAAGAATGAACAACTGGATTGACTTCTCAGCTTGAAAAGACAAAATGGAACTGAGGGAAACAGCAATGTATTCCAATATTGTGATTTCTTAAGTAGTTAACACATATACAGTTTTAATCTGCTTCCAAAGCCCTTTGTGAGGTGGGACTGTCTTACTAACACCTGGGTAGCTCCATTCTGTTGGGCAGATGGGACGGCCAGTGTCAATGCTCAGGCTGCTGGACCTGCAAATCACTCCCGAAGGACCTCAGCACTTCCAGGATGTAAAAACAGATGATTTAGAAATGTTATGGAACAGCTGTATAAACACAGCTGTCATGGCTGGATACAGGTTGGAAGGGTGGCAGATGGTAATGAGGACTGTGCTCTAAGCAACTGAGTGGCACGAATGCATGCATGTCTGTGAGGGAACACAGGATGAGAAAATCAAGAACCCATGGGTCATGAGAAGTTAACAAAAGGGATATTGTTGTGGGCATCTCCTACAACCCACTCAATCAAGAAGAGGATAGAACCTTCTTTGAACAACTGGGAAGTGATTCAAGAAGAGTTCCTGTTTTCTGGAAAAACCTGCCAAATGGAAAAACTTCTGTCCTCACTCGTAAGATCTTTGCTCACGAGGTGTTTTGTTAGGTCTGCCAGATGTCTGTGTCTAGTAGCAAAGTTTCAAGGACAAAACTAGTAATCATACTAAAAGACTGAGTCAGGGATGCTGTAAACTGGACATACACAAGTCGATGGGGCTGACAGCGCAACAGAAACTGGCCAATGTAATCAGGAAACTGCCCTCTTATCAGTTTTGAAAGGTTATGGTGACTGGTGAAGTTCCAGATGGCTGAAGGAAAGTAAATGTCATAGCCCACTTCAAGAATGGCAAGAAGGATGATCTGGGGAACTACAGGCTGATCAGTCTACCCTCAGTCCCTTGGAAGTTTTCCAAGAAATCTTGAAAGTCATTTCCACACTCAAGATGGACAGGATGATGATTTGGAAAAGCCAGCATGTTGTACCAACAGTAAACAAAACTGATTGCCACCCTTGACCAGATCACTTCGTTGACGGATGGAGAAAGAACAGTGAACCTAACTTTCCTTGACTTTAGCACGGCTTTCAACACAGTCTTCACGGTATCCTGGTAGCCAAATCAATGAAACATAGACTAGATGAGTGGACCACAATATGGGTGAGTAACTGACTGGATTGTCAGACTTAAAGGGCATTGGACAACAGCTTAAATTCTAATTGGTAGCCAACTGCAAATGGCATTCTTCTGAGGTCAACACTTGTTTTTTTCAGTTACACTGCTGCTCAACATTTTCATCTATGTCTTGCATAAGGGGATGAAATGCACCCTCAGCAAGTTACCACATGACCCCCAACTGGGGGCCATGACTGATACACTGAAAGGCAGGGCTACCACTCACAGAGACCTTACCAGCTGGAGAAAGGTACCAATGACAATCACACCAAGTTCAATAAAAGCAAATACAAGCCCTGCACCTGGCATGGACTAACTTGGTATGACAGCACAAGCTAAAGCACCTACTAGGTAGTGAGCAGCTCTGCAAAAAGAGATGTCGGGATCCTGGTGAACAGCAAGTTGAACATGATTAAACAGGGCACCCTTGCAGTGATAAGGCCAACAGCATAGTGGGTGGTATGAGCAAGGAAGTTGCCATCAGGTTAAGAGAAATTATTCTTCCTGCTTACCTAATACTCCTCAAACCACATCCATAAGGCTGCATACAGTTTTGGGCTCCTCAGTACAAGACAGATATTGACAAACTGGAGAGAGTTCAGATGGTCAGGGAGCTAGAGCATATGATGTGGAAAAAGAGGCTGAAAGAGAAACTACAGTCTTCCAGCACCTAATGGAGGATTAGAGAGAAGACAGAGACAAAATATCTCTGAGGTACAGAGTGAAACAAGAGGGAAAGATCACAGGTTTGAACATGGCAAATTTTGACTGCAGACTAGGAAGTAATTGATTACCATTACAGTGGTTAAGCACTGGCACACACTGCCCAGAGACACTGCAAAATTGCCACCTTTGGATATTTTCAAACCTGACCAGACAAGGTGCTGAACAACTTGATTTAACTTCAAAACTTTGAGGCTTGAGCAGCTTTGTGCCTGCTTTCAGCAGGCACTTTGGACTAGACAACCTCCAGAGGCCTCTTCCAGCTCCCAATGTTTCTACAACTCTATAAATGACATACAAATATATATAAACCGCATAATGTTAAACCATAAAACCATAAAAACTAAACAAAGCCAAAATGACACAGCTTTGCATATACAATGTAATGTTGACATGCAGACATGTCCCATGGGGGCAATAAAGAAATGTATAATAGATAACACCAGACACTGATGGAAATAAGAGGGAAAGACTATTATGAAGACCAACATATATCAAACAAACCAAGGTGGGATTTAAGCATACAAGATTACCCATATGTGTCATAGCTCCTATTTTATCATTCAGCTTTACTGGAGAAGCTGATTTAAAACACCTCAGTGAGAATCAAAAGACCCAGTCTGCAGAGGCAAAGCTGAGTCCAACATAAAAATATTTTTGCTATGTTTATTTTGTAATTATCCCAATGACACACACTGCCAAAAGCTGTAGAGCTCGTGGCACTGCAGTCATTTTTGAAGCCTAGTTAAAATACCGCGTGAGTCTGCAATACTTCATAAATGAACACGCAGAAGAATAAGTACAATTGACTTTTTATCTCTATTTTATTTCACAGAAGAAATGCATTCTGGAGTGAGGAGAAAGTTCAGGGAAAGCCTGCAGTTCTTAAAAGACACTGTTCATAATTTAATGAAAACAATAAGTAAATGCCATGAAATGTGTGCAAATTCAACTAACTGAAGAGATGAGCCCCTTCTTAAATAATGGGAAGAGAATTAATGAAGCCTACCTTCAGTGAAACACACTTCATAATCTGTCTTTTTTTTTTTATAGACAAGTTTTCTGTACACTATCACCTCTGTTTTTCCTGACAGTAGGACACTCAGTTTTTACAAAATTCGGTTACAAGTACAATCAATGTAAACAATTAAAACTTTCATTTTTAGTTAGGCATCAGTACACAGAAAATAAATACTTGGAGACGGAACCAGTGAGACAGCATAAATTCAGAGTCTGTGGACACTCATTTGGTTTTCTTCCCATTAGGATTAATGTGCTAAAATCTGGAGCTGAGATGCTTGCAGAGCTGCCAATTAATACCACACATGAACCTCAGGACTGACACTTGAACTATCCTGTACTTCTTTGTAGATCTCCAGTATTGGTGCTTCCTGCTGCATCAGGCGATGGCTCCCAGATGTG
The DNA here is from genome assembly GCA_013396775.1 of Cephalopterus ornatus. Classification (NCBI taxonomy): domain Eukaryota; kingdom Metazoa; phylum Chordata; class Aves; order Passeriformes; family Cotingidae; genus Cephalopterus; species Cephalopterus ornatus. Next base: position 76,111 of record VZRE01001320.1, read on the forward strand.
CCGCCTTCTAGAGGCATGCCCTAGGTGGAAAGATGTTTCAAAGCCTCCTCTTCACTAAAAACCCCAATGAGCTTTTGTCAGGAGTTTGGGTGTAGGCATGGTGCCAGGATCAGACAGCTACATCAGCTCAAATGAGTTTTTTATTTCATGTTCAGATCAAATCTTATCTGTACTTTTAAAATATTGTGAAAACGCTCTTTTTTTTTTTTCTATTCTAAATAAGGAATACTAACATTTATAACAGATTTGAATCAAATTTATCCTGTTGTTTGTCACATCTGGAAGTAGATAGTGTTGATAACATGTCTGTCCAATAAATATACAATGCTATTTCATCATTTATTTTTGTACTACTGTGAACATGACACAAAATAATGAAGCATAAATTTAAACCTGTGGAGCCTGACTGTCCTAGGCATCACTGCTTGTATGGTGAATTGCAGGCTGATGGAAAAAGTGGCTAGTCTGACTTCACAGTGTATTTTGGCAGGGTACAAACAATAACATGGAAGGGGACTTTAGATAAATTGGGTTCACTGTGTTCCAGGGGGTTTTGATCCAAAGGTCATGAAAGTCAGTGGAAAGACTGCATGGGCTCTGAAGGAGCATAGAGAAGGTAAACACATGCACACCATGACAAATCCCTCATTAGTGCTATTTATCCTCAAAACGTAGTAAGCTTACACAATTTCAGAGGGCAGGAGAAGGCTGATAATCTTCTGTGCTCTTAGAGCTTGAATAGATTTCCCTGTTTATTCACCGAGTTTAGCATAAAACACAGTGTCTACCCCTGGTTCATGCTATGATACTATCTCACAGAGAGGAGACTTAAGACTTCAGCTTGATGTCTTTTTCCCTGTGTGGAGAAAACAACCACAAAAAGAAAAAGCCTTGAGCAGTAGCATCCCAACTCTTGAGTATCCCTCTGGCCTCTTCTGGACTGGTGGTGCAGGTTTATTGGAATTCCTCCTCCTCCCCTATAAACATGTACTCAGTTTCCCCCAGGCTTTCTTCCAGAATTGTTTGTAAAAACTGTGCACTTCCTTAAAGGGGCCAGGGAAGCTGTTCCAGTTTTTGTAACTATTATTTAGAGTATGTGTGCTTTTCTGCCATTTTTTTCCTTTTTTTTTTCTTTCTTTCTGCAGAGCAGCAATTCATTTGATTAAAATTACCTAGTAATTTCTCCAAAAAACAGTTTTTATTCCACACACCACAATGCCATCATGGTAGGTCTTCAGCATCTACACCTGTACATAGGCTACATCCATCATTATACATACACATTTTACATGATATTTTCTCAGTGGCTAGACCAGAGCTGCAATCAGTGATACTTCTCTGCCAAAAATGTAACTTTTCAGAACATGCATGATGAAATCTGTTTACGTGACCTAAATCCTGGAGAAGGTAGCTATCTTTTTACTTACATTTCTTTTTTAAATACCAAATTAACCAGAGCAAAACAGGTTATCAAGAATGTGTATTTTAAAAACATCTTTTGAAAGCTAGTAAAATTTGACTTGTTTTTCTTTTGGAGAGAAGTATTGGAGAAGAAATGTGTTTTACCCAGAAAGAAGTATGCTTGCACTGGAAATATGAATAATAAGTTTCTGTATTAATTAATTTTTAACAGAAAAATAACAACCCTTTAAAAAAACATGGAGCTGTCATACATTTGGGCCTAATGGTGTAGCAATATATAAAAATGCTGGGTTGTCTTTCAGTAAGCTGTGTATTGCCTGAGTTAGAAGTAGCAAACAGGGTTACCCTCATCTACACGAGTGGTTCAGACAACAGCCCAGATGGCTCCCTTCCAACTGGAAATTAAGGGCTTCTTGGATGCGAAGGAGGCAGGGGGGGTGGCGGATGTCAAAATGTTCTCTAATGTTTCCCTTTTGGCACTTGCTGCATCTGGTCTGTCAGAGATACAGTGGAGCTTCCTCTTCCCTGGGGAAGGAGGGAAGCTTCTTCAAAAAAATTCCATTAATACATTGGCAGCAAAAGGAGGGCTAAGGAGAGTCTCTATCCTTTGCTGGATGCAGAGGGTAACAAAGCATCAGGGAATGAGGAAAAGGCTGAGGTACTTAATGCCTTCCTTGCCTTAGTCTTTAATACCAAAACCAGTTTCCCCCAGGACATCCAGCTACCAGAGCTGGAAGTTAGAGACAGGGAGCAGAATGAAGCCCCCATAATCCAGGAGAAAAGGGTTAGTGACCTGCTGTTCCAATCAGACACCTATGTGCCTAGATAGGATGCACCTGAGAGTAATGAGGAAAGTTGCAAAAGAGCTTGCCAAACCACTTTCAGTCATTTACTAGCAGTCCTGGTTAAATGGAGAAGTCCTGGCTGACTATAAATTAGCAAATATAATGCCCATCTACAAGGGTTGGAAGGATAATTTGGGGAACCACAGGCCTATCAATCTGACCTTGGTACCAGGGCAGGTCATGGAGCAGATCATCCTGAGGGCCATCAAATGGCATGCACAGGACAATCAGGGTATCAGGCCCCCAGGATTTACAAAAAGTAGGTCCTGCTTGACCAACCTGGTCACCTTCTATGACAAAGTGACCCACTTAGGAGATGAGGGAAAGGCTGTGGATATTGTCGATCTAGACTTCAGTAAAGCGTTTGACACCATCTCCCACAGCATTTGCCTGAAGTAATTGGACAGGTGTACTCTTTGCTGGGTGAAAAACTGTCTGGATGGCCAAGGCCAGAGAGTGGTGGTGAATGGAACTAAATCCATTTGGTGGCTAGTGACTAGTGGTGTTACCCAGGACTCAGTATTGGGGCCAGTCCTTTTTCACATCTTCATCATTGCTTTGCATGAGGGGATTGAGTTGTATCCTCAGTCAGTTCACAGAACACACCAAGTTGGGCAGGAGCGTTGATCTGCTGGAGGGTAGGAAGGCTCTACAGAGAGATCTTGACAGACTGGGTCGATGGACTGAGGCTCAATAACATGAACCAAGTGCCAGGTCCTGCTCTTGGGTCACAACAACCCCAGGCAGAGCTACAAACTGGAGAAAGAGTGCCTTGAGAGCTGCTTAGTGGAAAGGGACTGGGAGTTGCTGATTCACAGCCAGATGGATATGAGCCAGCAGTGTGCCCAAGTGGCCAAGAAGGTCAATGGCATCCTGGCCTGTATCAGCAATAGTGAGGCCAGCAGGTCCAGGGCAGGAATCGTCCCACTTTATTCAGCACTGGTGAGGTCACACCTTGAATCCTGCGTTCAGTTTTGGGACCCTCACTACAGGAAAGACACTGAGGTGCCGGAGTGAGTCCAGAGAAGGGCAATGGAGCTGAGCAGGATCTGGAGCAAAATCTTATGAGGAACAACTGAGGGAACTGGGGCTCTTCAGCCTGGAGAAAAGAAGGCTCAGGGGAGACCTCACGGCTCTCTGCAACTACCTGAAAGAAGGTTGTAGTGAGGTAGGGGTTGGCCTCTTCTGCCATGTCTCAAGTGCAAGGATGAGCAGAAACTAACCTCCTCCACTAGGGGAGTTTCAGATTAGATATCAGAAAAAGTTTATTCACTGAAAGAGTGGTTACCTCTTGGAATAAGTTGCCCAGGGAGGTGGTGGAGTCAGTCTGTGGAAGCATTCAAGAGGCAGCTGGATGTGGCAGATGGGGATGTGGTTTAGGTGTGATTATGGTAGTGCTAGGTTGACACTTGGACTAGACAGTCTTGAAGGTCTCTTCCAACCTTGATGATCTTCCCCCTCCTCACCACTGCCAGGTCTCAGAGGTTAGAAGGAACAGTGTGTTTTCTCACAGGAAACTTCTTGCCTGACTCTACTTGAGATGTACTGCTGGGACCCACTGTGCTTAGAGCTGCCTTTGGAACTTGTGAAAGGGAAATAAGTCTCCTTTCTTCTCCCATCTTTCTCGAGTTAAAGGAATTTCTCAGAAAGTTAAAGCAGTTTGGTATCACAAATTAATCTTCATTTTCTGCCAAATTAAAATGGAATACTATATGTATCTTCTGGCATTTCTTCCACCCCTGAAGGGGCAGTCACAGAAAACATCCACCTTGCAGTGCTGTGGAAAAGCCTCTGTGCTGATCATCTCCTCCATTACAAAGGTAAAGGAGCAAGCTCAGACTGCTTTACTGTACCTAGTTTAGGAATACCCATCTCAGAGGGTTCTAAGTATTTTATTCAAATATTTAACAAGCTCTGACGCATCACCTTCTCCTCAGCGAGGAACCTTCTGTATGCTCAAAGTGGACCCACTGCTGCCAATCACAAGTAGAACACATTTGCCCTGGAAGGTGTAAGATAGAGAAACCTCAGATGTAAAATTCTTCTTCGTTAACTGGTGAAGCTGGGCAAGCATGATTGTCCAGAGAACATGGAGCCGCTCTCAAGGACTGTTTGTGATGCTTGGTGGGAGATGCTGATGTGAAGGAGCTGGAAGACCATTCAGAAAGAGAACACAATGAATCATCAACTGACTCAAAAGTATTGCACATGGCTGACACAGGCCTTCCAGTGGTGGCCGCCTGTTTAGCCTTACTGACAGTTTGTTTCTGTGGGGGAAGAGAGTCTTCCAACTCACTGTGAAATCCATTAAGGGCAGAGTATGCAGAAACCACAGACAAGTCTGAGAAGGACAGCTTCATCCCTGTATCCACATCAGTCTCTTGGGCACCTTCCAAGTCATCAATGTGGAGCTTGTGGCTGCATTTCCATGTTTTTAACCTGGCTGCAGTTGACCCAGTATCTAAAAAATGAAATGGTTCACTGAAATGAAATGTATCTGATGCTGAAGAGGAGTTCACTGTGGGCAAGCAGAACAGAGACTTGCTCCGTTGAAAGGACCATGAAATGCTGGAGGCACTGCTGGATCTGTGCGTGAAGTCTCCCCCCTCACTGTGTCTCAAGTCCTGCTGGGAGAAACCAAGGTAATGACCAAGGCCATTCTTGTGATGTACCTTTTTTTGACCCATTTCTTGTGGTTGTTCAGAGACAGATCGGTGGCTCTGAGGGAGAAAGGCTGTCAGAGTGGTGAAGTGGGAATCCGTTGACAGAGATGGATACAGTTGCTTGTTCTGTTTCGCAGACTTCCTACACCAACTGCGTGTTTGCTGCAGCCAGGAGAGGGAGAAAAGAAGATCACATTAATACAGAATTGGCAGTTTTACAACCATAAAGTCTCCATTGCTGAGTTGTTACTGCAAATAATTACGAAGCAGACTTCAGTCAGTGTGCTTGAAGCAAATGTTTCACTTCAGTAACAAAGAGAAACCACTCTGCCAAAATTCCAAATATTTACATAAGGAGCCTCAAAGACAACAAAAATAAACAGCAGAGAAGCCCTGCCTTAGGGGCTGAATTACGCTAGCTTTAAATTCTCACTTCCTATTGACTTGTTCAGATTCATTCATATTCGGTCTTCCTACACTACTGCCTTCACGGACAGCTGAAGAATAAAAATGCATAAATAGAAGATGTATGTTACCAAAATGATAATTTCTCCTTTCTTCCTTACTGTGTGGTTTGTTTTTTTTTTTTTGTTTTCTCCTCTGAAACATCAGAAAGCCTTCAGCAAGCAAGCTCATTCTTGGTCTTTCCAAGAGAAATTTACTACTTCTTTCAGCTCTTTCACATTTTCTCTTTCACATCTGGTTAGCTGAGCAGTGCGCCCTAGAACCCACTTGCTCTGTTAACTAGCTCATAGTGACATTATGCACAGACATATAATTTGCTTGTAGACACGTAGACTGAAGACTGAAACTGATGGTTATGATCTGAACCTGGACCTGAATCTCAGTCCCAGGGCAGGATTCAGTCACCTGCCTGTCAGATACTCAAGCATTTGAACAGGGAAAGCAGCTGGGACAAATGGGGAGCCAATATCCTTCTCCAGAAGTGGCTGGATGCCAGGTGGCTTTCCTATGGGATTAGACACTGATGTGTGGGTAACTGCACTGTGTTTGAGCAATCAGAAGGTTTTTCATCATCCCATTTATATCAGTGAGGCTTTCAGAAGTTTGCCTTTCAAAAAGTTTAATTTAAATTCTTCTGACTGGAATTTCTCACATAATAAAAAATGCTTGATCTCTCTCCCAAAAGGGACAGGAACTAATGGGGCAAAGTGCAAGATATATATTCTTGAAGATAAACAATAATCTCAGCTATGGGACTTGTCAGTTGGACACAATGGGGGAGAAATAAAGAACTGGGTATCCTGATCACTATGTGCTATTAAAGTGACAAGGCTGCGACAACATGATATAGAGCAGTTTCAAGTGAGTTAAAAAAGTCTTAACACACTACAGACAACACTGCTAAGGCCTCATCCAGAATGATGCACATGACTCAAATCATGTCTACGTGAAAAAGAATAAATTTGAACTGATAAAAATGGAGCCACAGGAGAAAAAAAAAAAAAGATGAACTATCTATTAAAAAACTGAACCACAAACTAATAAAAGGTTTCTAAGAACAACAGCAGGAGAAGAGTCTTATGGGGCAAGTAATGGATAAAGACAGACCTTGTTCATTTTAGCAAAGAGATTATATGACATGACAGAAAGGGCTCAGACCTGGCAACAAAGGAGGTCTTTTGTATTCCCTGTCTCTAAAAGAACTCCATACATCGCTGCTTTTAACATCTTTCTAGTGCACATCACATTGTCTTAGTGACCTAGATCTGTCATAACCATCTTCTGTTTTTTATTGAAGTGATTTTAGAGGTAAAAAAGGATTTTCACATCTGCAAAAAATGTTCTGCTCATTCATGATCAGTAGCTAGAGATTTATAAGACAGCCAAACCACAGAAGTTCACTTAGATGTTGTAAATTAATATATATACACATATATATATCTGTAATGAAGTATGTTAATTCATAACCTATTTCTGTGTAATACAGTAAACTGTTTTCCTTAATGCCATAAAAAATTAAACAAATTAATGGAGAAATTAAGAAATTGAGTATATACGAGTCAAATAGAATGAGTCAATTGTCAACAAAACATTAGCCAGAAATCACTTTAGACCTCCACACACATTATTTTATTTATACAATACATAAACTAATTTGCTTTAAAAATTACTCAGTAAGATAAGGCTTGTGCCCATGAAAAAAATACCAGCTCCTTCTTAAATGAAGACATTTTTTGGATAACTCAGAAATAAGAATATGACATGCTGAAAGTACACAATCAGATTACTTCACTCTTTTGACGGGTTTGTCTAAGAAAACGCTTCTCATTATATTTTGTTTGCATTAACCAAAGGTACTATTTTTTTCTCTGCAGTAGCTCTATTATCGGATACGTAACATGAACTCAACCACCTTGCTTGGTGAATCAACAGAAGCACCTCCAGAACACTTCTACCTCTAAGAGAGAAAATCATGAATTGCCCCACCACGGCTTGTTTTTTACACTATTCTTGTGTTTCTGTAAACTTAGTGGATAATTTGATAGATCAAGCATCCAGAGAAATCAAGAATTCAAACAAGTCTCCCTGTTTGTGAAAAGATAAGGATGGGACCACTGGTAACAACTCGGACAAAACTGCACCTGAAAACATACGGCTTTTGGGAACAGATCTGTACTTGCACCGCAGAGAGTTCTGTGAGTAGTACAAAAGCCTTGCCTTTACCTTGCACAGACCATATCACCTGTCCACATGTATATATGTATATATATACACACACATATATATGTATATATACACACGTATATATGTGTCTATATGTATATATTCTACACAGGCATCCTGAGTAGGATTTAGTTGTCTACTTAAAACAGCCAATGGAGTCTGGAGGGCAATTCAGCTTTCCCTGAAGAAATTCTTGTGTATGTTTAGCTGAATTGCTTTCTGTGTCCTTGGGCTGCACTGAGTACATATCCACCACCTACAGTGAGAACACAGACTGTAGCTGACACAAAAATATCTGAGGGTAGACATCAGTTTTAGGTGTGCATGATTCGGAGCTGAACCAAATCCTGTAGAGATGACTCCCATGTATTTATTTTGCTTTGGTGTATAGAGGAGGCATTTTGCACACTAATAAAAATCTCATATATTTAGATGATGGTAATAATTTCTTATTTATTGACATACCTTCTGACATCTGTTCCAAAGAAAAAGTAATTTAATTTGGTCTCTCAGGTCACCACTATTAAGAGATAGTTGGTCCAATTCAGTTGTGTAATTGTATGTATCTGCTGTATCCTGGCTGGCTGGCAAGCACACACACAGGCCACTCTATCAGGGATTTCAGTGCCTGGGAATATTCCTGGGCATTTTGGGAGTAAAGCACAGACTTAAGAACAGCTGTTTTGAGCTCCTTCTATTATTTCAAAACCCTCTAGTTTAAATCAGCTTGTGTTAGTTCTGGATTGTAGATATGCAACACAATGACTACAAGGTGCAACCAAATTTTCAGGACTCAAAAGGATGCTCACCCGAGGCATCACCAAAGAGGATGTGAATCCAAGGGCAATGCCAGGATAAATGGATGAAGTGAGATGAAACACCCCTACTAAAAACCCTGCTCTCATGTAGGAACTTTCTATCCAAAATGCAGATAAAAAGTAAAAACTCAAAGAAAAGAGGAAATGCACTTCTAAGTGGAAGTACTTGGAAGGGGCAACCTACCCCAAACAGCCAAATAACTTGAAGTATCTAGGCTAAAACTAACAACAATTTACTTTAGGTAAGATATTAGTTTTAGAGTTTAGTTATTTTAATAAGTTTTTCCCTAGCTCTTTTAATGTTCCTGTGGTCAGACAGAGGCATTTCATTTTATACAAGGTATTTGCTGTTAATCCTGATACTAAGTCACAGCTTCTGGTCAAGCCCAGCTGGCCTGGCAGGAGGTAATGGTGGATCAGTGAGGAGAAGGGGGCAAGTACAGCTTGCCTTAGGATGGCTGCCTGGAGGGTAAGCCAAGTGACATCACTAACACAGCTTGTTTCCGAACAGCTCTGTTTATAGGAGGAATTGCTTATCTCAATAATTTTTTTTAGATCATTTCGGATTTAGAAGACCTATTTTCCAATGCTGGTCTTCATTACATGGCAGAAAAGGGAAATAATAGGGAGATGTTATTTTAATACTTTCATCTTAAAGCAATATAACTGAAGACTTTCCTGGCTATGAGAATACCAGACTGCACAACTGTACAACAGGTAATGCGTCAGAAGCTCCATCTCACGAAATACTAGTGAATAAAGATTACAGGCTAATCCTATATTGTAGAGAACTGGATTATGTGGACTAATAAGACTTTTCTATATCTACATTCTCTAACTTGTCAGAGATCACAGAGAGGATTCAATGATTTAGCCAGGATTAAAACTCAGGCAAAATTAGCTCCTAGTCCATTGACTGTGCTTCCTTGTGCCACGCTGGCATGGCACATGGATTGTTGCATGCAGCCTGTGCATTCATGTGATCATTCCTCTTTAGTTTTTTGAGGAGGCTTCTCCCACCTCCTTTAAGCCTGCCATTGGCTTTGGAAACAGTTGCATCTTCTTTAATTTTATGAATTATATTTTTTTTTCAAGTTCTCATCTTCAGTCTTCTCATGGCTTGCTCTCAGCATTGCCTGTCACCTCCATGCAGCCTGGTAGAGGCCTGCGACAGGCACAAGCACCACAGAGATGCCAGGGAGGGGGTCAGTCATCTGAAAGGACAAAGAGATGATCCAAAGTGACACGCTGATTTTGACTGAAATTCCAAATACAGGGATACAGGTTTGTCAGACCTTGTCACAGAGATGCGCGACAAACCCGGCCATTGACCGAACAGATTAGCTCTCTAACAGAACAGATTTTTTCATCTGGCGCTAATCTGGTGCTCATTTATAATCTCTGCACAAATCTTTGTGAAGCCTGGGGGGATTTAGAGTCTTTGTGTTTTACAATGGGCTGCAGAAGAATTTCATGATGAATATCCGGAAATGCCATAAACAACTTGTGGTGAAGCTTTCAGAAATGCACTTTTGCCTTGGGCTGCCTGGACCTAAGAGAAAAAAAATCCATGAGTGTTCCTGCAGTCTATTTTAAGTTATCTGCTCTTTAAGAAAGCAGATAGAGATCTCCTTAAGTATTATCTGTACTAAGAACTGCCAGCAAGGTTCTGCTGAGGTCAGGACCCAGCCAGCACAGAAATGACATCACCATTCGAGCCCAGATTTTGCCTGCCTTGCTCAACAGGAGTGCGATGGTGTTTGTTTAATTGTATTAAAACCAGTGGGATTGATCCAGGAGAAAAATCAACACAAGAAAAAATGGCAGAGGTTAGTCCTCTGTATCACCATATTACGTCTTACATGAAAGTAAGACTTGAAAAAATGTATTCAGAAGCGCAGGATATCAAAAGGCAAAATGCACAAATTTGATTTAAGATGGAATGTATTTGAAAAGTGGCTTAGAGTGTGTTTACAAAACTAGAAAAGGTGGGTGCTTTGTAACACAAAATACATTTACTCTCAAGGGTTTTTGCTGGGTATATAGAGTCCTAAGAGATCCTAGTATGCTATGAAACATAACTGCATTAAGAGGAAAAATAAAGTACCTTAGGTTGAAGAAAAAAACAACTAAAAAATCTCCTCCTATTTGAGTTACTGACTGATTCACTACGCCCTCCCAAAAAAACCCAGTCATTACTATTAAAGAGAATCAAACACCTATGTCACAAAAAAGGAAAGGAAAAATAGAATTAAAGATTTTTAACAGCAGGATGCTAGTATTAAACTTACAGACTAATTAGATCAGCTTTAGGCACCTTCATTGACTGAGTCAATTTTTGCTCCAAAAGTCTGTCCTTTTCATCAGTTTTTAAAGAAACTAAAAGTAATTTTTGTAAAGATGCCCTGGGCACATCCCTGCTTGTCATAAGAGTCATAGAATGGTTGGGGTTGGAAGATACCTTAAAGATTGTCTAGTTCCAAGCCCCCACGCCATGGGCAGGAATACCTTCCACTAGACCTGGCAGCTCAAAGCCCCATCCAAACTGGCCTTGAACACTTCCAGGGTTGGGGCAACCATAACTTCTCTGGGCAGCCTGGTCCAGTCGATGCTTTTCTTGTCTTTCTTTCTCTTTGTGTTCAGTTCAGCTCTATCTACACTATTAATTCAAGCAAGCTTGAAGCCCTTTTTTCACCTCCATTTCCCTTCCTGCAGACTCAACTGTTCTCTGCAAAATGGCCCTTTCTTTGCCTGTTTTTGTCTTTTTTGCCTCCTCTGATTCTGGTTTAGATGCTCTTCTTTCTCTTTTCTACTTGCACTTAACTGTAGTGAATCCAGACTATAGTAGTGAGCTTGCTTTCTTTCCTTTATCTCCCAGAACCTGCTCTTGGTAATGAGTAACAGGGATGACATGATTTAACTGCATTTAAGACTACAAGCATATATTGTATCATCCAGCCTGACTTTTTGTTAATCGTTTCACAAATCATTAAGCCATTTCTTTACAGAGCCTGCTGATACTTCAGGCAGACAAAAGCATTTCAGTTTTCAGGATACTAAATAGCTGTATGCTTCCATCAGGGACATGACAGAGCTGCCACAAAGCCCAAGGCCCATACCTAAAATGGTAGCAGATTGACTAATGCTCTTAGAATATTTACATGTTTTATCAAGGTCATATGAATGCCGGATGATCATCAAGGCACCCCAACTGGAAACTAGAGGAAGGAGAAGGAACACTCCTTTGTGTTGGAGAGGAAAGCCAGAGCCAGGTGAGGTCTGCAAGGGTCTTGTTGGTCACCTGAAGTAAATGCAACCATGACCACACTGATCTGAGTCCTAAACCTAAACGCAAAAATAAGTGGACCTCGGGCCTCCAAGATTTGCCTCTCCTTACCAAAGATAAGCTTGAGGGGCAAACCATTCCTTATGCTGCAGAGGAGAGTAAAATGTTTCTTTTAGTCTCAGTTGGGGCTGATCTGACTTTTATTTCAGATAGGACTACCACAGACTGGTAACAAACCATCTATTTCTTTGATTTTTACTTGTGTTGTTTTTGGTGCTGAGGAGGGTCAACAGTGCAGATTTCAGCAAGAAATTGGTTATTACATGGTGAATGAGATGCCTCAACATACATGTTTGGTACATGCTGGTATCTCCTAGGATGTCTGTCTGGCATTCCAGGAAGGCACAGCCTTCCTGTAGGTCCTGAGTCTAATCTGTCCAGACATCTTTTCTGGGTGGCTTAGGTACCCTTTGGCATATAAAACAGCATTAGGTCTTATGCTTAAGCGTTGAGCCACTGCCTAGATGAAATACTCATTTGGTGATGTCCACCTTCCTCCTGAATATGTCTGCATGTTCTACCTCATAGAGAGCAGCTAGGAAATTCTGCCAAAATATTATTTTACTTTTCTCACTGTACTGAAAGTTATTCTCATGATTTAAAGAAGCCATCTGTGCACTTTCTTCTCTCTGTTCACTACCCCTACTTCCCAAACATGCATGGCCAAGCCAGTCCAATCACTTATGAACTTTTCCTGCTTCCCACGTTGCACTGCCAGGAGTAACAAGTTTCTTAGAACTTCAGCTGCCTCTGTGTGGGTTATGCCCACAGGCAGCCAGGAATCTGGACAAGACCTGCAAATCTGGCACTATATTCAGTATACCAGTATATGGTAGATTCTTAGCTACATGATTTACATATTCTTCCCACTGCTCTGACAAGAGCTCCTGAGAGCTCCTGCTTCTGGGCTTAGCACTGGTGAAGCAGTGTGGGTGTCTTCCCACAGGATGCAATCGTGTTCTTAAGCCTTGCTCCTGCTACAGCCGACAGAAGCTTACCCTTTGTGCCTCAGCTGGTAAATAGCTGCACCCTTGGAGCTAATTTGCCAATGTGGAAAAGCTACAGTGACAAAATAATTCTGAAGGGCTTCCTTGCAAACGAAGGAATAGTTTTTGTGGCATTAAGCAGATTTATCTTACCCATGAATAACTTTGTTTTCTCTTGCACTGACTTTATCTAAGCCCCTTGATAACTGCAATTGCAAAATGGATTAAGAACATGGATCAATCTGGCTGGCAAGTATCCAAGTCCCTGTGAGGACACCAAGAAAAACACGGAGGTCACATCTTGTTAGCCTAATCATGGAGGTATATTCAAACTTCAAACTTTAAACACTGCCTGCAATTTAATAGGGATGCAAATCTACCATTTTTGGTATAATTGTATTTTTAATCTGTAAAGAGGTGCGGTATTCTGATGATTATGAAGTACTAACAGATGTGCAGACTGAAAAATTCTGGGAAGTCATTGTTTGAGTTCATATAACTGGAAAGAAGAGAAAGTAATCACCAATGGTGTGGCATGGATATAAATATAGCAGCTCCCTGTGAGAAGTCAAAATGTAGTCCTGCCACTTTCAAAGGTAGAGACTACAATTTCTTTGGACTTAGAACAAATTAAAAGAATATAAGGAGTCCATGGATCACAAAATCCAGTGTATCCTACAACCTATGCTCCATCATTTCCTTCTCCCTAACCAACCACCCTGCCTTGAATTAAGGTATTAACCTGCTTGAACCTGCTGGGTGGCTCTTATGTAGTTAGCCATCAATCTGTACAACTGCCAACTAAAATCTATTTATTGACCGTTCTTTTGTTACTGTGTCAGAACAACCATTTAGTGAAACAGCCTTTTCCTGTTCCTGCTGTTTACCTTCTTGTCTATTTTCCAAGCACAGTCAGAGCTCCCTTTAGACTTACTTTGGCTGGGCTCAGATGACCCTACTCTTCCAGTTTCCCTTTGTAAGACAATCTCATCATTCCTCTGCAAGGGGCGGAGAGCCCTTCCCTGAACCTGCATCTTTCAGAAGTCACCTTTCTGGAGTACAGAGTTGAAGACAGGGGAGGCATTTGGGACCCAGTGCAATGGCACAAACACTTCACACGTTTCTGAGGGGAGAGTAACACCAATACACACCAGAGACTGCACGCACTTTTCTTTCCATGGTCATGTTGCACTGGCAGCTTGTAGGTACCTGAGTGCAAACAGGACATTTTCCCTTTGATTTAGTTGTAGAGCTCCACTTCTGATTGTACAGACTTGCTTAAAACCTGTATACCAGGACACAGTTTTCATGATTCCATAATTGCATAAGTTAGATGCAAAGTCTCTGTTTTCCTTCCACTTTGAATATATTAAACTTCTTTTGCTTCACCACACTTCCAGTGTGATAAATTCCATTTTTGTAACTTCACTCCCATTTGCCATTTTGCCCTCCTGTTCAGAATCATCATCCTCAACAAAAATAGAAATGAAAATTAATTGCACTTGAAGGCCACACTTTTGCTCTTTTGATACATATGGCTAAAATTTTATTTTTATTTTCTTTGCAGGCTTTAGCTCAGTCTGCTGCTCAGCAAATCTTGCTTTACCTCTGTACTGCCTGGCATCTGTTACATCTGAAATTTTTTTTTAATCATAAGCCCTATTTAGAAGTCTTATTTTTTTTTACCCTTTCATTCAATTTACTTGAAACCAGTGCAAGATCCCATAAAGTTATATCACATAGCAGAAACCTCCTGAGAAAAAACAGGGAAAAGGGGATATACGTGAGTGTGGTTGCTGTGTATAATTTTCATGATGACTCTTGTCAGCTTCAGTTTACAAATTATCTCAGACATGCATAAGCCTACAGTATAATCAGTAACTTTTACAAATTGGTGACTCTCTTGCCAGATGGGCAAGGAGGCTGCCCTCCTCAGCCCTATATGTGTGCTATTCTGCTCTGGCATGGGGTTTCTCTGAGGATGGCATCTGCAAAGCAGCACTGAAAGGTTTCACTACCACTTGGATAGGACTCCTCAGAGCACAGATGCCCTGTGTACCTGGATTTTCAGTCCCAGCAGCTACAAATCCTGAGGCACTGTGCTACAGAGAGGTGTACAACACCTCTCTGCATGCTGGGAGGTCTGTATGGTGGAAGGATGGCATCCCCAACATTTCTTCCACAGAAAAAAGGTCAGACAACCGGACAAGCCACATGAATGAAATTCACTCCAAAAAAATACCCTTTGAAATCTGAACAACAGTCTTTTATAAAGGTGAGGGTCTGTGCTCCTCGATGCAAATGTAAGCAGCAATAAATACCTCTGCAGTGCAAGAATGCATATTAACCTGGCTCTGGATTGCCAGATACCCTTTCTGCTGGGCAGGCAGCTATTAAAAGCTTGGTACTTGTTATCCTTTTATCTCCCTTGGATGTGGTGTAGTGAAGCAGAGCATGCTGATACATTGCCCAGATATGGTGCCTACAGATGTCCTAACAAATAAACTCTCTTTCAGGATTTGATTACGAGCATTTGAGATTAGTTCAAAAGGAGAGTCTGTGACAATGTCTCTCTTAGGCTGCTCTTCAGGGTGCATTTCTTTTCCTTCATCACCTCTCTCTTCATCCTGATAATCACTGTGCAAAAGAGAGATGCAGTATGTCACCCAGTGATGCTAGAATATAAAGAGTACCATCAGGAATTCTGCTTGTCTTCCATAAAAATCTCATAACTGAGGGCTATTTTAAAACTCCCTGTCAGTTCTGTGCCCATATTTCTTATAAAACAACACTCAAGAGCCATCATTTCTCCAGTCGGGCTCATAATTCCTTCTCTCCACATTTTTTTAAACAGCTACCTCATTTCACATCACTCTTAGCACAAACTGACGTTGACTGATATCTGGATAATATCAGTCACTCTTTTCTGATTAGTTACACACACAGCAAGGGGTTTCAGATTCTTTGTTTAGCAGTACTGTCCTGGCTCTTTCTCCTAGGATAGAGGAAAAAAAAAAAAAAGGCAATTTTTCTGTCTTTGCAGGTTAAGCTTTCCTTCACAAAACCAAGAAATGTGCTTCTGTTTCCCTTTGTACTGAACTTACCTGCAAAAGGATCCTATTTCCATCATGGTCTTCTGTCTGCCATCTGCCTTCACTGATGGGGCTGCACGGATTGGGCAGGAGAGGCACAAGCTGCCCCACATCTTTTACTCTGAACTCCAGCACTGCTGACTCTGTCGTCATTGGCACGTGGCCCTTTGGAAGTCTCTTCAGAGAAAACTGAATGTCTATTTCCATGTTAGAATAGACAGGAAAAACACAGAAGTCTGCTTTTTTCTGACACATCGGTCTTTTCAATATTAACTCATACAATTTCAAAATGTCCCCAAAGTTTTCATTCCTGCAGTATATGGTGAAGCGGATCATTTCTTTCCCGTAGTGCACTGGGCGAATGGCCCACAGAGGTGTCCCTGGAGCCAAAGTGTAAAAGTCCTGGCTGCATGGCATGTAAGGGAGGAATTTCCCATGCATTAGCTCTGTGTGGTGGTAGTGCCAAGGTGGCCGCTGAAAGGTTTCATGGAGCTGCAAGATTGGTTCTTCTCCATACTCCTCCTGCAGAAACAGAATGACGGCAAGGGCTGGCTGAGAAACACCAGCCTTAACTGGCTTCCTGCGCTTCTTGGGCACTCGTCTTTCTGAGACTCGAAACAGCTGGAGGTCTGGATGGATCCAGGCTAGAAGCTTATCGATGGCTTGCTGAAGAGTCTTGGACTCACCTGGGTCTGTGATAATATGTACACTAACAAGGAATGGGTCCTGTATGCCTTCCACAGAAAGTTCACCTGAAATATAAAAAAAATAAAATCTTTAGGATTTGTAACCAAGTTGTCAACATTTAGGTGATCCTTAAAGAAGGCACTGTCCACTCAGTCACAGTGGGCTTTTTTTTTTTCATCTCTCTCAAGCTCACCTGTATTAAACAAAAAAAAAAGGGACAGAGATACAGCAACCAAGAAAACAATCAGAAGGCAGAGAAATTTCATCAAGCATACCATAAGAATTACTGTTTCTACTGAAGTAGCATCCAAAAGACATTACTCAGCGTGCATTTCTGTGTTGGAAAAAGCTGCTCCATATAGCTGAGAGGTAGGAAAGACAAAAATACTGATGTAGAGCGGGGGGGAAAGGGATATTAGTGATGTGCAGAATGATCATGGTGGACAACGTTCATTCCACCTTGTTTTAATTTGTGCCAACTGGCTTCAGCCATGGAAATCACACCACTGAACTCTACTCTATCACCCTAATGTTGGAGTTTTCTTAACACTCAGTTAAGAATGTTTTGTGTCCTGGAGGAAATTCTTCTAATAAGTATGGCGAAGTTTGTAGGGAGAGGTAATATCTTTTATTACATCAACTGTTATAGTTGTGGAATAAAAAAAAAAAAGGCAGAGAAGCCTTCAGGCACATAAGTCTTTCTTCAGGAAAATATATTGCTTGTCCCAACAAATCCTCCACTGTTTATATCTTCAGACTATCAAGACGATAATACTACTGCTTCAAGGTTTTTATAAGGTTAGGGAAGACTCATAAAAGCAGGAAGCACAAAAAAATTACACTTACTCAGGGGAAGAAAGAAAACTCTAGTTAGCCTTGGCAATGTTCACAGGGGCTCTATCTGTTGTTCGTCCCTGAAACCTCTTTGATAGCTCAGAAGCAGAGCAATGTCTGGTTGGAGGGCTGAGGAGAAATTGTTACTTCTGTTCTGCTGGAGTTGCATGCCTACAAAGATGCATGTGCATGGTGATCCAAGACAGTTTAATAAATTAGTCATGTAACCTTGATATTTTTGCTAAAATGGTTCCCCTTGTGTGGTGTTCTGAAACCACCTCCATGTCTGAGACCCTGAGCCTAGGCACAAAGCCCAAATGTGTGAAACCTTAGAAAGACTTCCCAAGCATTTAATTGTGCAGACCACATTTAATAGGGGGATTGTCTCCAAGGCTCTTTCCCCTCCTATTAGCAATCAGTACAAGCCTCTCCCTCCTCCTTCCTGGCATTAGAATGACATTCTTGTGATACTTCACCAATTGCTTTAATGGAAAAGCAGCTTTATACGAGTAGTGTATTTTAGTTGTCTTTCAATACAGAATAGCTGTAAGACCCAGAGAAAATCTAGATGCAACTCATAGCTTTCCAGACAGAGGTGTCTGGTAAACATACCATCAGCCTCAATTTGAAGCTACAGAACGATATGGTATGCACAGCAAATAGCAAGCATGCATCTTGCCTAAGGGAGATATAGAAAAATCAAATAAGTAATCAAAAATACAATTACAGCAGAGTTCTTGTATCTGTGTGTGAAATGGGTGATGTGGAGTGACTTTGCCAGATGGCTAATGGAAGAAAAAATTCGAAGCAAAAAGAAAAACTGTGTCAGGATGTGGCTAAAGGTTTGGCTGTGGCAATCGCTACTGGTAGGTAATTCTTTGAGATATCCCCATGTGGGGTAGTCACAGTGTGGTAGAAAAACAAAGGGGGTGTGGGGGGAGGTCCTCTCATGGTCCTTTACATGGGGCAGCAGGACAGGAAGGAAAACAAATTGCAGAGGACAGTGATCTAATAAAACCAAAAAGAAAGTAATCACCATAGCTACATAGTCATTCGTTTTCTAAGACTGGAATAGAAGATGTTCAGCTCTTTTCTCCCTCTGATTCCTTTGTTACACAAAGGCTATCAAAGCCTGCAACAAGTGACAGGCTTGATATTTATGCATATAAATGACTGGGGCTCTGAAAAAAGGCTGGGCACAACAATGTGAAGCAGAGAGCCATCATTGCTGACGCCTTCTTGCTCTGCATTGAAAAAAAGTCCCTGAGCACAGCTTTTCTGCCCTCCTGTTGCTCAGCACAGTGCATGGACACTGAATGGCTAAACCATTTTTCACAAGTAGAGCCTTGTGGGAGCCAGTGCCAGCATTAGTATTCTGCAGCCATCACTGCCTGTACCCATCAGCACCAGATGCTCACAGAACCAGCCTCAGAGGCACAGCACAAAGCCATCATTAGGAGCTGGGGTTATACACAGAGCAGGGCAAATCACCTTTTTTTTTTGAGCTAGAAGCAACTCAGTTGAGGGGGGAAAAGTGTAACAGATCAGTAGAGAAAGAGCTTCAGTTCTATTTTATGCTTTTACTGTAACACTTTTACACCTTTCATTATGTGGCTTCCGTGCTTCTAAAATGGCAGCCCTTTCTATTTGGCTAAGAAAAAGAGAAACTTAAGAAAAGCAGAAATATGAGTCAAGAGGAAACTTTCCCTGATTGACATTAAGTTGCAAATTGTTTCTATGTTACTAACAAGTCTTTTTGCTCCATCTGACAAGGAAGCAGGGGAAACACCAGTTCTCATGACACAGTTCAGTTTGCCCCCGGCAAATTGCTACAGAGGCAAATGAAACCTCTGCATATGTATTAGCCTTCCTGTGTTACTAGTTAATCCCTCAGAAAACATCAAAATGCTGAGGCATCTATTTGAAAATAAGCTTCACAGTTCTCATAGCTGTTACATTTTTTCCCTTTCTATGACAGAAGGGAATGAGTTCTTTTTGAGTTGGCAAGCACTAACTTTGCTAAGAGGTAATTACTACCAGGATTGAGAGAGTATTTTACCATTCTAAACTTTTTACTCTTCTGTTAGGTATTATTAACCACCCATGAGAGGTTAAAGCATCAGCCCAAATGCTGTGGGGCTGTCAGACTTGATGTCTTAAAGCTGGAAGTGGAAGGTGGCCTGATATTTTATGATTGAGCTTTGTATGGGTCCTTCTCTACATATTATTTTTATTTTGTTGCTGATGTGATATTGTTGAGCAGAGATAAAAGAAAGTCCTGCAAAGCAGAAGGGCAGTCTTGCCCTGTGGTTCTTCTTTCCCTCCTCTCCCTGCCCAGAAACCAGCATCTTTTCATCAGAAAGACAATCTGACAGGAAGCAGTGGGTCCTGTCAAGTCTGTCTGTGCCAGCTATCTCATTTTAGTTTGAATTCTCTGAAGTTGAAGCTGCCTTGGCTAGAGAACAGACAAGACAGGTTGCCTACATCCCCTGCTGTGTGCATGGAGAGAGGCAGTCACCACTGAAAAACCTGTGGAGGATGATCTTGCCTTCCTCATTCCTTTCCTCCCCGCTAACTCCGAAGGGAACAGCAGTGCCTGCAGAGGGCAACCTTCTTGGCTTTCAGAGCTGCCCAGCCCTTCCCTGGCCAGAGGTGCCCAGCTGGATGGCTATGACAAGGGCTGGTGAAGGGTGTAGAGAACAGGTCTTAGGAGGAGCAGCTGAGGGAGCTGGGCTTGTTTAGCTTGGAGGAAAGGAGACTCAGGGAGGACGTTATTGCTCTCTGCAACTGCCTGAAAGGAGGTTGTAGTGAGGTGGGGGTTGGCCTCTTCTCCCAAGTAACAAGCAATAGGACAAGAGGAAATGGCTTCAAGTTGCACCAGTGGAGGCTTAGATTGGATAATAGGAACAATTTCTTCACCAAAAGCATTGTCAAGCTCTGGAACAGGCTGCCAAAGGAAGTGGTGGAGTCATCATCCCTGGAGGTATTTAAAAGATGTGTAGATGGGGCCTTTAAGGACATGGTTTAGTGGCAGACTTGGCAGTGCTTGGTTAACAGTCAAACTTGATGATCTTAGAGGTCTTTTCTAACCTAAATGATTATATGATTCTATGATCTGGTGATACAAATGCCCACAGGTGAAGTGGGAAGCAATGGGTTAAGTGCTCTGCTCCCTTAGGGTGGTGGTTGAGGGGGCGGCCACCACCTCTGAGAGGTGCCAAAAAGACTCAGGTATCTGGTAACACCATTCTTGCTGCTTTGGGCCAGAAAGGCAGGGCTCCTGGCCCAAAGCAGGCACAAGTGGGTGCAACATCAAGTCAGCAACCCCAGCAGCTGGGAAGCAGCTAGACTCATCTGCAAACATGGGGAACTGGAGCTAACACTCCTTCTTCCTGGAGTATGTATGCATTTAACATTAAACTACACAAGAGGCAAAATGTCCCTAGAGTTTTCTTCCATGCCACCTGCATAATCCTAGATTAGAGAATTCTTCCTCTTTCATTTGTATTTTGGCCCTGGCTCTCTTGCATAGCTTGCTCCAGCAAAACTATGGCCATGACCGGGCAGTCTGGTCCCTCTATGGACTGACTGCCACACTGTGACAGACCTAGGTTGCATTCCCTCTTGAATTGAAACCAGTTCTGTCCTTCCTGGGGCAGTGTTCCAACCCCTTTCTTATTGTGACAGAAGTCACCATCGGCAGTCTAGACGAGATCTGATTTCCAGGCTTCTCCAGCAGACTAAACTCAGCCTGTAGCAGAGCTTAGGAAAGATTTAAGTATCTGTTTCCCTGAAATATCTCTCCTAACCCTTTTGGTGAAATAAGGTATGAATCTAAAGACCTCTCTGACTCCCCAGGAGGTATTTAATGAGGAGTTACCTACAGGGTTAGGCAAACCTGGTAAGTATGTGAGCTAGGACTGAATTTGTAATGAAGAGAGATTGTCCAGAGTGGTTCCTGGCCCCAGTTTGTGCATGGGAAAAAGCATTTCCAAACTTTGGCAGATATTTTCAATATTCTAGTCACCTACATTTTCAATCTTTTATTCAGGAAACTCAGAGGAAATATCCAATCTAAAAATACTTGACTTTTTTTTTTTTTTTGACCTGCATTATTCCATTGAGAATCTGAAAATTGGAATACTAACTTCAATTTTTTCACTGCAGCAGGCTGCTTCATGGGAACCAACACCTGAACATGTCTTACACTGTACAGACCAGATTTATTTATTGCTACATCAAGCAGTAAGATTTCAAATTTCATTCTACTAAATTGCATGATGCAGTACCAGAGATGTAAATCAGGCAATGGGAGAGGGTCAAAGCAAATGTGCCAAGCTTCTGGACTGCAACTCCTGTCAAGCAGTACTTCATTATTAAGATGTAACTGCTATCACAAAGTAATGAAATAATTCAGAATTGGACATTACAGATCAGTGTATTTTTCTTCATTGTTAATCAATCAAAATATTTCATCTGTGGGAATGTAAAATAGCCCCAAATATTGTATAAATAATGTCAGAAAAAAAGCACTATAATTTAAATTTCCAACTGAAATTTGCCAGGATTTCTGTTGCATAGAAAATGTCCGTATTTCCTTATTTCAATCACATTCCAAAACACAAAGAAATGTCAAAGTGGTAGAATTTCTTAGTGAACTCCTGTTCACATTTTATCTGAGTCCAAGGCAAGGCTGACCATTTTTGGTGTACTAACTGAAAGGCTTATGGACGGACACAAAGACTGAGGCTGTTTTCATAAACAAGGAGTGTCACTTTATGGGCATCTGCAACAGGAGCAGTACTGGACACCTCTGGCACCAGAACCCACTGTTAGGTCATGCTTTGATGAATTATGCAGCATCAATAATCTTTTGAACAAGCAGATGTGACAGATTCACCAGCTCTTCCATTCTCTTTCCCTGCTGTTTAATAGCATCTGACAAATGCAGGGCTGCTGGATAATGTGCTTCTCAGCATGCCCGGCTTTGCACACCACCTCAAACTCATGAAGGACGTTCAGAAGCAAGAAGAAAGGGGATATTCTGCACAGCAAAGCGCCAAGAGGAGGAACCTCTTTCACGCTCCCCTCAGAGCAGCATTTTCCTGAGGAGCTGCAGTTGAGCGTTCTACAATGGTGTCAGGATGCTCACTCCTCCATCAATACTAAGGTAGTATAGGCAATGCATAGCAGCCCAGCATACAAACAAGCATAGTAGAATGGTCAATCCAGTTGCTGTACTACAACAACAACAACAATATCACAAAAATAAAGCTCAAAAATTAAGCCCATTATCTGTCTGATGGAGATAAAAAGCCTTCTCTGCTACATTAATATGAATAGTCTTAAGAGGCATCATTGCCCTTAGTGTACAGCATGCAACCAACCCTGAGGGAATGAATCTTATCAAAAACTGATACTTAATGTCCACAGAGGGCCTGCATGACCAAGCAAAGGCCATGTAGATGGTGCAGCTATTGCTGAAACTCCCCAGTGTGCTACAGCTCCCTCCCCCACAAATTACCTTCCCCTGACCTGCCTAAGGGTAACTGCATGATCAACTTAAGCTGCTGTTGAAAGGGTCCATCTCACTTCATCTAACATTCTTCACCTCTCCATGCATTCCTGCTCACTCCCTTCTGTTGGCCTGGGCACTTGTGTAGCTACATGTCCTACACTGATCACGTGACAATACTCTGATGCTCACGCTCTCATTTGCAGTCATAAGGTCTGTGGTGCCAAGATCGCTGTCTTGGCCCTTTTCAGAGCCATATGGCCCCCATCTTCTTCATAGGAATCACAATTATTGTGGCACAGAGTCATCCCAGGGAGAGTTGGGTACCTGAAGGATGACCCTCCAGCAGGAAGCTGGCTATACTTGGTTCCCTTTGTAGCCCAAGGTGAGAGACAGAATCAAACCTTTAGATAAGGCCCATCACTCTCTACTGTACACCCTTTCATCTTGGATGCCTCATCTGTGCAACTAAAATTAAACAAACTAAGTTGTGCTTATGTGCATATCTTGAAGATCATTCTTCTTCTGGTATCTTATCTTGCTTTGTATCTTATCTAGTATCTTATCTAGTCTTTTGTCAAATGTGAAGTATTTCGGTGGTGTTATGGAAGAAAAACTCTTGAACTATGTGATTATTGTATCTTCCATTACGTCCTCCAAAACCAACTTCTTTGACTCCTGTAGTCAGATGGCTTACTGTTCATAGCAAGGCAAAGAGTCAGAGTCACTCCTTAAGTCACAGATATGTTCTCAGTCCCCATTTCCCTCATCTCTTGATTCACAGTACTGCAGCTTTCTCACTTATCCCTAACTACCTGGCAGCCAAGAAACAGTTCATGCTTGGTATAAATGGATGTGTGTGTTGCCTGTGGGCTGACTGTCCAGTTGGAGGGTAGGAAAAGAGATAACTCAAACTCACATTACAGTCTTTTTTCTCCGTGGAGACAAAAATTTGTCCCACTGCCCCTCATTCAGTTCCGATGAAACCTGTGGGAATTTGGCGTCTCTGTGAAGAAAGATGATATATGTTCACATCATGTTTCCCTTCAGAAACAGGGTAAAAGGAAAGGGATGAGGATGTCATATTATGTTTCTGGCTGTGTAATCCCTCGTCCTTGGCCCTCAGCCTTCTCCGTAGTGTGTCCATGTATTTTACCTAGGCTTTATGGAGCCTGTAGGCATGTCAAAGCAGAGGCTGTGCTTACTGTATATTAAGCATCCGGTAAAAAAAGACTCCCAACTCTGAGAAGACAGTGTATTGGATATTCATGCAAACAACCTTAGGAACCTACAGTGGGTGCTTTCACACCACAGTTACAAGGATGTAAACTGCTTGGCAATTCCTCACAAACACCACCAGAGATAAGGATGTTGCATTGGCAACAGCAGTGTTAGAAATAATCAGAATTCCAATCTAAAAAGCCAACAACCTTACCATCTACTTATCCTCTGGAGGGCACTGAAGCCTTCAATACTCTCCTCAACCACAGTTTAAGCTGCTAACTTGTTGAAAAGCAAGAACCCCAAAATACTGGTCTACTCATACACCTTTACAGATATATTCCTGGATGTAAGCTGCTGTAATTTCCCCTCTTCCCTTCCACACAGTTTGCCACAATTTGAGAGCTGCCTTGGTGTCTCAGTCTGCACATGTCACAAAACAGATTTACATGATTTGGCATCCTCAAACTGTCTTTACTATTTCAGCTGTCTTCACTCAAAAGCCACAATCTACATCCATTTGCCTATCTAGGGCCTAAATGTCTTCATCACACAGAGATTAATTCTCATAGGAGACCCAATATCCACAACAGAAACAGCATGGTAAATTTATTTTGATATCCTGAAGAGTATTCCTGATCTATGGAAAACAGCTGGCAATTGCCATTCTGTGTCTTTCAGAAACGCACAAGAAGAAACAGTAATCAGAAAGCCCTGAGTGGGGAGCTGAAGCACAATGATGAGCTGCTGCTCAGAGAATTTGCCCCAGTGAGTTTGGTGATGCTGGCACGAATGCGCCTGGCCCATCAGGGTAACACGTGAGACTTCATGTAACAGCCTATATTGCTGCTAAATTCAGTCCAGTGGAGAAATGTAGGGAAGGTGCGTTAATTACAAATGCTCAACTATGACATTAATTTGTTTTACTGTTATTTTATATTGTATGTAGAATTCAAAAAAAAAAAACCACCTCACTTTTTAGGAGTGAGGTGGGGAGAAGGGAAGAGGGCATGAAATTGAAACAGAGAAAGCAGTAATCCAAATGGCTGCAGATTTCCATTTTAGAAGAGTAAAGTTTTGCAAAGATGTATGTCCTTCCCAATCACAAAACCTTCCTAAAGAAAGATATGGAAAGATCGTACTTGGCAAGAACCCAGACACCGATCTTTGGTATAAATACCAAATTCTGTACAGTGTTGCAATGTGTAGTAATTCAGTAAAACTCCCATCAGTAACCACCACTAAATCAAAAGCTGTACAAACTGCATCCAACACCATCCTTTTAAAAGTCTTGTGATTACAAGCATTGTGTTCTCTTAAAATTTTACTCCTATGTAAAGCTGAGATTCTCAAAAATATGTTTTTTATAAAAGGGCAGAAAGAACATTGCCTTAAAAAAACCCCCAAGAAATACTGCATGTTTGAGCAGCTAACAAATGTGGGCCAACAATGAGCTCCATACCGCACACAATGTACTCTAGTTAACTGAGAGTGTGATTTTATGATGGGCTTAAAACAATTTAAGACTTTACTGCTGGCACTCTTCCCCCTACTATTCCCAGCTAAGTGTTTCCAGTGCTTCCCACGTGTCAGGTCTAGATACATGTTGAAAGATCTTGCTGAACATAGTGAAAAGAAGTCCTCAGACAAAAAAATTAAGGATTGTGTCTTCTGGTGGCAGTTAGAAAACTGATTCGGCTATAAATGTTAATTTTCAGGCAGACCTCTTCTTTTAATGAGTTTGCACTTTCGCACAAATGTTCCTGGTATCAGAAAGACATGGCAGAGAAAAGCCAGAGAGCAGGCAGAATCCACAGCAAAACATCTACACTCTAGACATGTCCAAAGAAAATATGGGATCAAACCCTGAGACACGGTCAAGCACTGCCACGTTTGTGTCTCCATAGACAACAAACAATATTAGCATTACAGCAAAGGACCCATTTGGACCTGACAGTAGTGGGAAATTAGCTTGAATCTCATAATCTTTTCCACTGACAGCAGTGTGTGGCTCAGAAGACCTACCTTGTACCATCTGATGGATAAGGAAAGCAGGAACAGAAAGCATGCTTTTTTGTCAGTGCTTCATCCTGGTCCTATATGATGGAAGCCAGGAGTCACCTGGTAAATATTTCATGAACCTTTCAGAAATCACAGACACAATTTTTTTTTCCTAAACTACAAATCAACAAACATGTTGTACCAACCAAAACGAGGCAGGCAGAAGACATCTACTGCTCTAGAACGTGGCATGCACCGATTACCAAACGTCTCAGCTCCCCAGCGAGCTTGCATAATTAAACATTATTTATTTATTTTTAAAAGTTCGAATTAAAGGAAATACACCATGATAATGCACTATGGCCATAAAATGAGGAAAATAATTATTGGCATTGTCAAAACAGTGCACATTTAGTAGAAACTGCCTTACTAGCTTCAGCCTTCACAAGTGTTTTGTTATTTGACTCAGTGACTCAGATGGCTTTTCGTGTTCTACCCCAGCTAGTGCCTCTGAGTCAGAAGTTGCCATGGGACAGACTTATTTTTTTAGCTTCCCTCTTTGGGCTTTTACAGTTCAGACAGACATCACAACAATTTCCAGATCATTCTCCCCACTGTACCAGCTGAACTTGGATTTCCTGCAACCCATTTCTCAGGGTAAAACACCCACTAAATGGCTGCCTAGCTCCTTGTGGTTTTCTGGAACAGCAGCAGTAATGCTTCCACAGAGGGAAATTTAACCCACATCACCAAATAATCCAATTTAACTTTCTCTGAAATACTTCCTCTAAGTTTTTACTAGAACTGTATGGCACTTGACAGCTCAGTCAAAGACTTCCTATGCTTCTGAATTATACTTGGTAATAAAAAAAGAGGATGTGTTTGGATATATGGTTTTGATTATGACTGTGTGCTTAAAAAAGGAGCTAGAAAAACATTCAGATTGTCACTCATACACATTATTCTTTTTTAATAACTAATCCAGTTTTCATTTGCTGTATCTATACAACAGGAAAGAAACCACCTGACTGGATATGGACAGAAAAGATTATACAAAACAACTGAAATTAATGTTTTGATACCTTTGGTCCAGTAATTGTTTAGGGTACGCTTACATCCCCAATACAGAAATCCCAAGTTAGCACTAAGCCAGTAGGAAGCAATTTAACCATGGGACACATAGCTTGGTGCATGCTAAATGATCCCAAAGAGGGAAACGCTGAATTATAAAAAAGCAGAGACACATGAGTTACTCCAAGCTGTACAGATGTGAACAGGAACTTCAGTCTTTACAAGAGGAATGCCATGTTGTGGTCAATGCCACACACTTGGCATGTAAAAATCAAGTCTAGGTTTGATTTCAAGTTACACATTCTTTTGCACACATGACTGTGCCTGACCTCCAAAGGTGCCTTCCAACCTCAGTTTTCTGTGATTCAGTACCATACTTTTCTATCCTGTATGCAAGTATTTGGTCTTTCATCATGGTGGAACTTGATGACAACCAGCTACATAAACACATTTTGCACAGCCAAAGACTGCTAAGTGGCATGTAACAATTACATTTTCCTTCTTCACCCAGACATAGTGGGAAGCAGCGTTGCTCTTTACATCCAGCAGTGTAACACAGGCCAGGCAAGATATGCAGAAGATGTATTTTATTTTACAGATATATTTTCCACAGGAGCTGACACTTCAGATTTCACTACTATATAGAACACCTGAATTTGCAACATTGACAGATGCTGCAGGCTAAGACTCTACATGATTTGGGTCCAATTTCCTCTTGCATTTTTCCTCATACTTTAATTAGTCTTTGTTTTATAATAATACCTTCTGGAAATACAGTATAATGCTGCCAAGCCCACTGTAAATTGTTTTTACAATTGTATTTAATACAGCTCATTGCCAGCCATTGTAAAAGCATCTCAGTTCTTTTTGGAAATAAGATACAGACTACAGTATATCTTTGCATAGCAATGAAAGAACATAATTATATCCTTATACTCATTAAATTACATTGTTTGGAAAAACAGACTTAGAAAACACCCAGTCCAGCAGTGTCTGGGACAGAATCAGTTAGAACTAACCTAAATTAGACAACTATATTATGAAATTCAATCTTCGTGACAGACTTTTCAAAGCCCAAGTCAAACCCACTCCTCTTCCTGCTTCTGGCTAGTTTTCATCATCTTTAACAGTTCATTGAAGACAGACAGATTTGGAAATTGTACAAAAGTAACAGGAAGCCATTTCTCTGTATGCTGTTGTTATAAGGCATCTTGTGGTGGTTTGACTCCGGCTGGACACTGGGTACCCACCAAAGCCACTCTGTCACTCCCCTCCTCAGAGTTGGGCACAGGAGAGAAAACATAATGAAAGGTTTATGAGTTGAGGATAGGGAGAGATCAGCCACCAATTACTGTCATGAGCAAAACAGACTTGATTTTGGGAAATTCGATGAATTTATTACCAATCTAAAACAAAGTAGGATAATGAGAAGTAAAACAAATCTTAAAAACACCTTTCCCCCACTCCTCCCTCCTTCCTGGGCTTAACTTTACTCCCCATTCTCTACCTTCTCTCCTCCAGTGGCACAGAGGGACAGGAAATGGAGGTTACAGTCAGTTCAACATGTTGTTTCTGCCACTGCTTCCTCCTCAGGGAGAGGAGCCCTTCCCCTGCTCCAGTGTGAGGTCCCTCCCACAGGACACAGTCCTCCATGAACTTCTCCAACACGAGTCCTTCTCACAGGCTGCAGTTCTTCATGAACTGCTCCAACGTGGGTCCCTTTCATGGGGTGGAATCCTTCAGGAACCCACTACTTCAGTGTGGGTTCTCCATAGGGTCACAAGTCCTGCCAGCAAACCTGCTCCAGTGTGGGTTCCACTCTCCAAAGGTCTGCAAGTTCTGGCAGGAGCCTGCTATACTGTGGACTTGCCACAGGATCACAGCCCAGGGAGCTGATGCAGATGACACTGACACAATGTTGACCAAACATTGACCAAATCCCAAAATAGAGATCTGAATTTATACTAGCATAGGAACAGAATATCAAACCGAAAAATTATTAGAAAGAAACATGCTCAGTAACCCACACATCTTAAATCTGCCAAAACAAACTTTCTTGTGCTTAATTTTTAGAACCAGAACATGTGCGAAATTCCATGGGTTAGAAACTTGGGTACTTGTAACATGAAAATAAAATTTTAATATCCCAGGTCTCAGGTTTACCACTGAAGAATATGAACAATCTAAAAACACCCCAAAAGGACTCAGTTGTTTCCTAGCTGCTAAAAGAAAGGCATGGGAACAAGGCAAGGTGAATTACTAGCTTTCCAACTGCAAAGAAGGTGACTGAGCCCTTTACCTCACTGAGAAGCACAACATGAACTAATGTATGCTACAGAGATTTGCTATCTCAAATGCTCTAAACTCTTCCACAAAGGACCATTTTTATGCTTCATTTACCAATTTAGCTGGATCAGTACAAATGTGTATCCAGGTAGCTACCTCAGTGCCTAGGTAAAAAAAACCCAAGCAAATGCAAACCCCTCAATTCCACAATTATTTCCAAGACAATCTGGTTTTATGGCTCCAGAGCTGACTAGGTATGGAATATTTCAAATCATAGAATCATTAAGGTTGGAAAATATCTCTTAGATCATCATGTCCAATCATTAACCCAGCACTGCCAAGTCCATCACTAAACCACGTTCCCAAGTGTCACATCCACACGTCTTTTGAATACTTCCAGGGATGGTGACCCCACCACTTCCCTGAGCAGTCTATTCCAATGTCTGACCGCACTTTCAGTGAAGAAATTTTTCCTAATATCTAATATCTTTATCTAACATCTTTATCTAACATAACAGAGCAGATGGGTAATTTGAGGCCGTTTCCTCTCATCCTTTGTGAATGTTACAAATCACAGAAGTCTTTCTTCAAAACATCCACTTCTGGTTTGGGTATTTCTGAAGAGCTATTATCATAAATGCAAAGATTATGAAGAGGAGGTAATAAGCAGCCCCCATCAAAACTCCTCCTCCCTAGTTGAAAATCATCCCTGAAACACATAGCTCAAAGCAATCAGAAGATAATTAAAATGATGATGTACAGAGACTGTTGCTTATTGTGCCAACCAACACTAATTAATTATTTCTTTGTGATTCCAACTGTCTGTATCTGTATGGCACCTATGGTCTTTATGTTTTGGTATTAAGTACTTCGGGTAATGGTTTCTTCTGTGGGTGTAAAGTGCCTAGCACAATTCTCTCTCATATAAAATTAGGGATCCCTAACGGTAATTGAAAATCATAATTGAAAAGGTAATTAAAAATATGAGCAAAAAGAAGGTTAATACATTTTCTAGATTAATGAAGAGCACACCAATATGCAAAACGTCTTAATAAGACAAAGCCCACTTCCCCCTAAAGAACAAAGGGAAAAATGGCTATACACACCAGAATTCAGAAAAAAACAATCAGCATTTTTCTTAACTGAAATCTCACTGCTGAACCTTTGAAAGCTGTAATACTTCAAAATGCAGCATCCAGCAAACAGGATTGCATGGCCTTTTTGCTCTACTCAATAAGAAAAGGCAAAGTGGCACACAGTCACCCTGACAACAGCCAGAGTCTGCACAGCAAAGAGCTGCTGCATTTCTTGCAGAAATACCCACACTCTGTAAACTTGGATACTCTTTCCCAAATTACTTGCTGTACAAAACCACAAATGCTAGATGAATGCTGACAGTAAAAAAGCATTTTTTGATTATTTGAAGCTGGGACACAAAGGCAAAGAAGAAAAGTGAGACGTTGCATATACCCAAGGTCCAACTAATCCCCTAGGCAGGGCATTGAACTGCTGAAGTAATACATGATAACTGCTGCCATATGCTCAGGGAAAAAAAGTACTAGAAATAAACATATATGCAGAATGATTCCTCCACTGCTGTATGGCAGTCAATGAGATTCTACTTCTGATTTAGACAGGTGTAGGGTTACTGTACACCTTTGCATTGGTGCCAAGTCCTGCAGTCTGCTCAGCTGCTCTGACATAGGCAGCTGTAGTTAATTCACCTTCTAAATCTTTCTTAACCTTTTCTTGTCATGTCTGTGGAAAACTGTTGTCCAGTGGAGTTCATCTAGAAAAACCCCCACAAAACTGAATTAGCTTATAATCCTTCTGGTTCAGATAAACTCCACTTCAATAGAACAGGAGCTTCAGATGAAGGAGCTATAGATAACTGAGATTCTTTGCTTCTTAATTTTCAGCAGTTTAATTTTAATTTTCAGTGTTATGGTTAGGGCCTACCATCATCGATTAGACTGCTTTCTGTAGTGAGAGTTATATCACTTGTTGAATCTTTTCCCCAAAGAAATTAAAAGGCCCAAATCACCTTTCATTCCCAATCTCTCTTCCCCAATAATCTCTTCTTCAAATGTATTATGTACCCACTGACTACCAGCCTCTGACATTAAAAGTATTTCAATTTTACCGAAATTCTTTTATATAACTGTTTCTGTTACTGTTGCATTGTCTGACCAAACCAACCACACAAACCCCTTCAAATGCAGAGTTAAATAATGCTACTTGTGAAGCTGTACCAGTATAATTTGCATTGGAAGCAGAAAAGAGAAAGAAGGAGACTGTTCTGTCTCCTGAACTTGTGTGTCTTTGCTGGTACTGACAAATTACTGGTGTTGAAATACATCTCTAATCCCCATATACACTGGACAGTGTGGCCAGCAAGACACTGAGGTGACCACAGTTAATATGACACACTGTAGCTGCCACACACAAAAAAAAATTCCCCTTAGAACAGCTCATTTAATAAAAACAAAGACTTAAAAATCTAATTTGTTACCTTTACTTGTAAATGTGCAGCAGTCATGCAAAGTTGGAAAGGGATCCAAACAGAATTTTTAGATGAGAAACACTTTACTTACAAGTCGTCTTCTGAACTTACCTGCCTCTACTAGGCAGGTAATCACCATCCAAAAAGAGGAGGAAGTTGGCTCCATATTCCGCAACCCATCACCCAGAACTGTGAGCTGAGGAAGTGGTGGGGCACACATCTGGTGTAACCAGTCAAATTCAATATGCTTTTACTATCATGAGAAGTTGATTGCCTGGATTTTGCCTCGCAGTCATTTCAAAAAATACCTCTGACAGTGGGAATCCAGAAATCTATTTAAATAACAGAATTTAGGAAAAAGCTGTACTAAATTCTCTTTTTCTCACACACACACACACACACACAGAGCAGATGGAGGAAAGACAGCAAGTTCCCTGCTAGTCACATCAGCTCATGAGCCAGACATTACAAAAACTGTCTGATCCAGCTCCTGTTGAAATCAATAAAAGCCCTTCACTGAAGGCCATGGGAGATAGAAAATTACCCTCTCCACGCAACAGCCAGAATGCGTGAATAAGAAAAAACTGACAGCTTTCTTCCCCTCTGATTTTCATGATTCCTAAACATCCAGATTACAGAACACAATTTGTCATCTATGAATTTTTGATATGCTTGCTTGGTATAAATAAAGCTCATGTCTATGTGTGAATCAGGGAGATGGGCATCACTTTGCACTTTGACAAGAGAGAGATACCAATAGCAATGCACGAATAAACATTATTGTGTTTCAAAGTGCTGAGGGTGCAGTATGTCCTACAACTAAGTAAATGGTTGGAGTGAGTAGAAAGAGGATTGAAAAAGTGCTCCTTGTTCCTTAAAAAAAAAATTCATCATTTTGCATTGGTGAAAAATACATAATAAAAAAAAGACACCAGAATTCATCTTTTATTAGTTGGATAACCTGAAATTCAACTGGCTATTGTAAATACCTAGAAAGACTGTGATGCTTACTAGAGCACCTACCATCTTTGAAATCAAAGAAAAACTTGCTCTGAAGTGCTTCATTGGCACCAGCTTACAATAATTCAATTATTTCTGCATTCCCCAGCTCTAATGATATTCATCACTGCAAACTCCTTTGGACGAAGGGCCCATTCATACTGGCCACACAGTGTCTATAGGTTTTGTTCTCATTTTGCCTTGCATACTTGTGAGCTCCAATATTTATGACTTTACCCACAGCTTGTATTTTGGTCATAAATATTTAATCAGTTTAATTTTCTATGCTGTTTCTAGACATAGATCCAAAAAAAGGAGGAATGGGGGCTTTACTGAGTCAAAGTGAACTCCATCAATCACATCAAGTTGATGTTAATAAATATTAAGCAAGCAGAAAAATAGAAAATACAAGAATCTGTTTAAAAAAAAAAAATCAAAGTTATACTCACTGCTGGTAGAGGACATACGGCTGTATTCAGACCTGCAAAAGAGATCATGAAAAAATTACCAAATGTAACACATACTGTATACTTAAACAGTTTAATGTCCATATAGCATTATTTTTGTGCTGAGATGATAACTGGAAAAAGTTATGAACACTGATTCAGAAAAACTGGCATCTCACATGAATTTTGACATGTAAGCAAAGTGAGTAAAGCAGCTAGGGTTTTATCTAGGGCATTCATGCTACTAAAAATTAAAGCTCAGAAGGCTCTCTATAAGGAAAAAAATAGTCTGCTTCAGACACAGGTCAGGACTAGAAGTCTTACTAGACTTTGACTCAGCTCTAAATGATCCCTAATTGTTGCTTCGCAGATTTTTTTTTTCTTTTTTTTTTAAAGAGAACTCCATTTGAAGAGCAGAATTTTTAATGTTCTTTGGTCACAAATGGTGGGGAAGAAAAAAAAAAAAGAGTGCTACAATACATTTAGATGACAAAGCTTTTTGCTTTAGGAGACCATTTTCCTTCTCAAGATATCTCTCAATAAAACTATACACCCATTGGTTCTAGTTCAGTGCATATTGGATTACCGATGAGAAAGTTAGAGCAGTTAAGTATTTTGAGCAACAAGCCAATTTTTCAGCTGCATTAACCCAAATCTCCTGAAAACCCCATTCTGGGCTGATTAAAATATAGTCCATTTATGTCCTGAAGATTCAGAAACACTAAAGGTAAAGAAAATACATCATCACTAAATACTAAAAAAAAAAAGATTAAAAAAATCCACTTCTGAGACCCTACCTATGACTTCTGGGTGTTTGGGTTTGGAGTTCAGTTACACAGTCTCCCACTTGCTGGGTCCCCAAAACAGATGCCACTCTCCAGAGCACCCTGCCACAATTAACGTTTCACACTTATGCCCTGCAGTGCCCTCAAAATAACAGTTCAAGTGCTCGGGGAACTGTAACACAGTTCTTGGATTCCAACCTAAATGCTTGTTTTTATATAATATATGTATATAATAGTTGCAGCAAGTTTGCAACATTTCTTTAACTTCAAGAAACCATGTGAGCCTTGACTCCTAAGATATTTGTGTGCAAGTGGATACCATCTAAATATGTTCTCAGGATACCTTCATGCTCTAGCCTCTCAGGCATCCAAGGGAATAAAGGACAATCAATCCCGCATATCTATGGCATCTGGTTTTGATTTTAATATGGACACATCTCTGCGAAGAAACAAAGCAGTTACAGTCATCCCTATATTTCACAGCTCTGTGCTTAGCACTCAGTATTCTGCAGATCAGATGCCAAGACTGCTGGTTTACGTGAGAAAGACCATGAGGAACTACCTCCGAGTCTTTTTGCCAATCCTGGTGGATCAGCGAAAGATGACACAATCTGAATTTTTTTAGTTTCTTCCTTATCAAGATCCACTAATACCATCAAGTATCATGGGGTTATCCTAACTTTTGGAAAAGATATGGGCAATGCTGGGGAGAGAGTTGCTGATGGGGGCTTGCAGCTCTTGCTCACTCACTCTCCTTTACTAACCCTGTACCCCCAGCCACCTTGATAATGCCAGGGGAGCAAGCAAACATCTTTGCCACACTGGCAGAGACAACAGGATTAGGCCATTAGTAGCCACTATCAGTCACCCGTGAATACCTATTACATAGCACCTTTTCGATGAATAAAGTGCTATCCCTCAACCGATAGCCTCCTGGACCCTGGTGTAGCTGGGAAAGGCAGAGGCAGTAATAACACTGTTGTCCCAGAGTGTAGCACCAATTTAAACACAAAGACAAGGTATTTCCATTTCTTCTCATTTGCACAAAGTAGCAGCTGGTATTAACCCACAACGGGCTGGCTCCCCGATCATCAAAACTTTACACCATTTATACACTGCAGTAAACAAAGAAATCACTGTTCATTGGCTACAAGTCACAGAGTTCTCTTATTGATTAGTATTCTATCTTCTATTGGTTACTGATTATCTCATATCTCATGCTAATTAGTCCATATGCTCAGTTTTTCTCTTGAGTCGGTGGGTTTCTTGACTCAGTGGGCTGTGAGTCGCTGGTCACAATCTCCTCATTTCTGCACAGTTGCTGAGTTGGCTTTGTTAGTTTCTTCCTTATCTTGGGAGTTCTGCCAAATGTCCTTGTGGCCCATAAACTCTGCATTCTTTGTGCCCACTATCAGCAGTAAATCCCTCTCCCCAAGCTTTGCTAACCTTCCCCTAGGTTGGAGATCATTGAAGCATGTCAAGCCCCAAACCTTAACAGGGTAATTTATCTTTTTAACACACCAACATGTGCAGAGAAGGACACCTTCTTCTTCCTACTGCTGGGCAATGTACATACATCAGTGGTCCAGCTCTGGGCAGGGGCCAAGAGGAAGTGATCCCAGGAGCTGGCTAAGGTGCTATGCAGGCCATAAAACTGCATAGTATTTTCAGCGGCAAGTCACGTCAGTGTCATTTGGCACCATGTATATCTGGAAGGGTGTGAAAACTGTGTAACATGTCACTCCTCATAAGCCTAGAGGCAAGCAATATGCATCCAGCTGCCTCCAAGCATCCCAAGCAAGGATTCATTTACTCTGCACTTCTATTTGAAAACAGCCTGGGGCTGTCCTTCAATATATCTGTGTTCAGCAGTTGGCAGCTAGTTCAAAATGAGTCTGCACTGCTTGTATTTCAGATAGAAGCGAGACAACATCTTGCCTTTTGCTTACTGCAAGTAGTAGCAGCATTCTATTACTTCACACTGTTATTTTATTATCCCAAAGTGCTGCAGGCACATTATAGGACATGGAGAACTAATGAGTCCTGAACTGAGGGAGAAGCAGACCCTACATGCAGGACTCAAAAAACGAGACAAGAGGAAAAATAAAAAGATGGAGAGTG
Organism: Cephalopterus ornatus; assembly: GCA_013396775.1. Classification (NCBI taxonomy): domain Eukaryota; kingdom Metazoa; phylum Chordata; class Aves; order Passeriformes; family Cotingidae; genus Cephalopterus; species Cephalopterus ornatus. The sequence goes on from VZRE01001320.1 coordinate 112,440, forward strand.
AGAAAAGAGGAGACAACAGTGTGCTTGGAGACTAATTGGATAGACACATTTTAATAGGCTTTAGAATTGTATTGTTTTGGGGTTTTTTTTGTAATTCTAATATTGTTCAACCTAATATTTAATTCATGTTTCCTGCATAACTGACACACACATAATTATAAAAAAGGATAATTAAGCTCAGAGGTGTATGCCAACCTCAGATACCGAAATGAGAACTGCACCCTCACTAAGCTACCTCTATTATCAATAATAAGAGAGGTCTGAAGTGTGTGTCTCCCTAGCTGTGTCTAGTGAAGAAGGCTACAAACAACATTCCTAATGTAGGACCCTTGGTCACATATCTAAAACCAAGTGGGACGAATACGAGTCTCTCTGCGTCCTCCCAGGGACAACCTGAATCACCTTTTGTCCTCCCTCTAACTCCTTTGTTTGTCTTGTATCTAGTCCTTGAGAACAAAAATGACACTGCTAGTAAAATCCTTAATAATTTTCAAATCACTAGCACAAATCATTCAGATCCATGGCATGCACTGGTAAGTGGCTTACAAAATATCTTTTTTTCTTTATTATCACTTTTCAGGACACTAAATTCTGAAGTTAGTATAAGTCTTTTAAGCTTTTCAGACTGCTACACAACAACAAGCATTCCCTTTGACAAAACCACGCATTAGAAAAGTTAAGTACTGAAATAAACATCTCCTGGGGCATATAGGTTCTCTGAACATCAACTTACTTTGTTCCTTCCCGTTCTTTCCATTCCTGTTTAAATATCCCAAGTATCAGCTTCTACCAGTTCCTTTGGAAGAGGAATTTCCCATTAGGATAACTTAAAGAGTAGAACACTCATGGGCTTTAATGGTGACAGATGGGGGCCATACTGGGCCTCAGAGGTTCCAGGCTAATTACATGATCTTGCAGCAAGCTATTTCCTCTGAGAGATGTTAGATTATAAATAAAAGGAAGACATTCAGGACAGAAACTGAACAAATAGACGACTATTCCTTTTATAGGCACATAATGAGAAAAAAAAAAAATCAAAAAGGGTATTGAAACAGTGTGAGGTACTGAAAAGGAAGGCTCATTGATCAGTCAAAAAACACACCAGTCTGCAAAGAATTTGTCCTCAGTGATCAGTCCACCAGCAAAGAGGAGCCGTGAAGATGTCAAGAGACATTAAAATAGGAATGCAGAAACTTGAGATAAAGGTGGGACCTTGATTCCCATTAGTGCCATCGAAGGATCTCAGCTGTGCTGCGCTATCAGAGAGGGTAATAGCATCAGGAGCACAAAAGATCCTGAGTAATCCTCTGAGATCTACATGCACTGCTCTTTGCTGATTTGTGACACAGAGAAAATACCCAAGAGAGGGAAACATCCCAGTGAATACCAGTAGCTAGCTGCTATTGCAGCTTGCAGTTATTGAATATGGTATATGAAAACAGTGTTTCTTTGGGTAAGAAACATGGCTATATTACAGCTCTGAATCACACAAGCAATGTAGCTACACCAGCATTGCTCTGTTTTTGGCTTCCTTTGGCACATTGATCAGCTGAGGCACAGCATCATATTAACAGAGATACAGCACTGACAGCTACGGTAATAAACAAATATTCCCAAGAGAACTGTCTGGGACTGAGGCCAATTGCCATGAAACAGTCTGCACCTGTACCATTAAAACCTCTTGCCTTCCAAAACATACTGGTGAGTGGTCTGCTGGGAATGAATGACCCCTGAACCATGGTAACATAGCAAAACAAGTCCCTGGCCCATGTTAAAACACACCCAGGAATGACATGGGAGAGAGCTAGATGGCCCCATCCAAACTGATGCCATCAACGATTTTAAGTAGTCAACAATATGGACAATTCTGTCGTGGTGCTCAGGGACACCCCTACATGCTGTTTAATGCACTGGCATGGTTGGAACTAGGGTTTCTGAGCCGTGCAGCATTTCTTACATTATACTACACCCCAATATGCCCATGATCTCCATTACCAGGGCTCCTAATCCCACCCCTCCAAAATGAAATAGTGGAAAGTTTACAACTTCTGCTGTCTGCATCCTTCACTCGCCTAGGATTGATGGAACAGCATCCGCTGGATTCAAGTTTCCCATGCCTTCTCTACATAGAGTTGTTGCAGATTTCACTGTTACATATTAAGAGCTGTGTTTAACAGCTTCTTTGCCTTCCCTCCCTCAGAAAGTGCTCCATAGGGCACATGGGAGTATTTTATAATAGTTAAAGCCCCATGCCCAAGTTAGAAGATTTGACTTCGTAGTCTGTCTTGGGTTTCTTCTCACCAAATTCCTCTAGGTCAGATTACAACCTGATTCGGTAATACCAGTCCAATGCAAATCTGTTACCTTCACTGTACTTCTACTCATGTAACCAAGATGACTGAAATGGAATAACTCACAGCCACTTGTCTCAAAATCCTTGCTCTAGATTTCTAGTAGAATGATAAGGTCAGATGATGGATTCCCATCATGCAGCTCTAACCACTACACTCAGGAGCTTATTACCAACAGTAGTGTTTGCATCTCCACATGAGAGACATCATCATCATCTAAGAATGAAAGGTTGTTTGTAGTCTTCCAAAAAGCACCTGATGAGGCAGGACCACTCTGTGCTTTAATGAACGCACCTGCCTGCACAGTCTGCTCACCACTCACTCACAGAGGGACAGATCAGGTGTCATGTATCCACACATCCAAAGCAAGGGTCAGTCATCTTCCCAAGGTCCCGGTTCTCTTAACTAGCAACAGAAGAAGCCTAATTTATACCAAACATCAAACACTCACACTGCTGCAGTGAACCTCACTGCTTTCTGGGACCTAGCCATCAGGGGTGTCAGCACAGAGCTCATGGCCACCAGAATGTGATTGAAAGTCTGTTTTAACCTTGCTTTCGGTGCCTAGCCGCAGTGCCAGGCACTAGCAGGTATGCCTGCCCTGAGGTTCAACCAAACAGCCTCACTCCAGTGAGTAAATCTGGTTAGAAATGGTGCTTCAACCCCCATTTGTGACAAGCAGCTCAACTTTACATTATTCCAGAGTCAAATCAGAGACAAGTTGAGTACCATGACATATCTGGACTGATGTGCCTACATAAAGCGAAAGTCTCAGCAAAAAACAAAAGAAGCCCCAAGGTAAAAATAGGCCTTGAAAAAAAAAATGGGCCTTGGTTTGTGTTCCTGAGAGTTTCTCATAGATGGATGAACTATGTGACAAGAGACTGACATGTCATTTTGAAGGACTGCTGTACAGATGACAAAGTCATAAGTCTTGAATCCCTTTAAGCTAGAAACACGAGACATGAAAACAACCTCTCAACCCAACCATTCCACTACTCATTTGATAATCTAATCCACCCATTCTGACTGAGGACACACATGAATTACAGTATTTGTAGTATTTTACCTTTAAGTAAGGAATACCTATTTTTATATAGGCTTCCTTGTCTTTTATTAACAATTGTATTTTCTGCTTTAGAATCTCACACATTTTACAGAGCTGCAACAAAGAAAGGATTTTTTAAATCTGCTTAAGAGATAAGTTAACAGAGGCTCAAATAATCTGCAATTTGGCCAGGATCACACATACAGCTAGTGAGAGCCACAAGGAAAATCAACAAACAAATATAGCACAGTGAAAAAATTAACATAATCTCTGCAAAATTAATTTGAGGAATAGAAACACAAAAGAAAATGTAAAGGAGGGAACAAGCACCATGAGTATTAACTGTAACCAAAGAGTAATGGAAATGTAAGTGGAAAAGTTGCAAATTCAAATAAATTAAAAGTTACAACTTCTCAAAACTTTAAATGACTTTAAAGTGAAGAAAGAAAACTATGTATTTAGGCAAAACTTGAGACAATAAGTAAGCTCATGATTAAAGTGTGAACCTTTTAAGACCTGGGCTCTTACAGCTGTCTAAGTGAACAAGTAAATTTCTGTTGGGAATTGTCACATATATTGAAATCTTCATTGATGCCAGCTATCTTACTGAAGTGTTATGCTCAGTTGATGCATGTATGCTTGATAAACAGGAGAGAGCATTCCTATAGAAGCAATCCTTGAACATAACTAACACGAGCCAATAAAAGTTCACAAATAAACAATTAAGAACTTTCGAACTGAGAAAATACCCATTTTCTATATTCACTGTGTGCCACTTGGGATATCAATCCTGAATATAGTGAATTCAGCAGATGCTTTGCACTTGATATCAGCAGTAGCAAGAATCTGCTTCAAAATTAGGCATGCCTAACAACCTCAAAAATTGTCTTGGTTTGTTGTCTTGGGTGTTTTAGCCCCCAAACCCCTTTGCTCTTTTGTAAAGAGTGAAATGACCGCATTTGCGAGGCTTGTGAAAAGAAGAAAATTCTAAAATTCAGATTTCGACAATTAATTTTAAGTAACTTGGTATTATTTTTTCTTGCTTGTTTGTTTTTCTTTCCCAGTCAATTACAATTCTGTAAACTTACATATTTCTCCTCCCTTCAATATCTCTCTCCCACTTGTTTTTCCTCTCTGTTCACTTTCTAATAAAAGTCCAAAGAAAGACTATTCTACTCTTCCTAAAATGTCAGGTTTTAAAATACAAATCCACTACTAAAATTATTAGCAGAGAAAGGTCTATCTCCCATACTTCGTGGCAAAAAGTTTTCAGTAGCAGATGAAGTTAGGTTTTTATACGAAAACCCCCCAAAATACATTTCCCAAGAAGACACAATTTGTACAGGCAAAGTCTCTCAAGCCAAGGATGGACAAACAATTTCAAATCTCATTAATAAATAGCCAATATAAACTAATTGTCTTATATGTTCTACCAAGTACCTTTATTTAGGTACTTGACAACACCAGCTCAATCCATTCTTATTGGATTCAGGAACTGAAAATATGCTATTTTTGTTCATCAGACTCTTTGCTAACCCTATTTACCAAGGCAAATGCAGTAGGAGGAACATCTTTTCCAATGGACGAGGAAAATGAAGTCTTCAAATTGTAATTGATCTTGCCTTCAGCACAGAGTTTTGCTTGCTTTTGTGGCTGGCAGCCACAACAAAACCTTAAGCAGCATATGCCCTGTGGAGTACTTGATATGTTCAATTTGGTAGCTGCTGTAAGCAGCTTCAATAGTACAGGCTCCGTATTAGAGCTCACACATCATTACATACAATCATTGAGATGACAAGGGCTTGCAGTGCCTGGATTTACTAGAGTCACTATCCACTATTGTTCCCTGAGTGACAGAAAGGGACCACTCAATACAAAACTGTTACTGAACTATTCAGACAGTTATTTCTCCTTATACTTTCAGAGCATGATAGCTGAACTTCAAAACAGTTACTTTTTTTTTTCTTTTTTTTTTTTAACCATTGAGTAATTCGAGAAAAAGAAAACAGCTCAATTTAGCAATAGCTGTGATGGGACTGAGACAAAGCAAATAGCAGATCTTCTGGTAAGAGGGAAAAGCAAGTGCTGCGAACAGTTGGTTTGGTGAGAAAGCTGAAATATAAACATTGTGAAAGAGACATACGCAACATGTTTATCAGAGTTAAACAGCTGCTAAACAGAACTAAAAATAATAATTGAAATGCAGAGACCCATTGCTTTTCAAAATAAACGTCAGTGCAAAGCACTGCAATTATTAATTGCCGTATGCCATTGTTCAAATTCCTCAGACAGACTCTAACACCAACCTCCAGTTTCCAGTGTCAAGCATGGGACAGAGACGCTTCATAAAATCATCAGCTTTAGCACCTCATCAACACCAGGCATAAGCGGCTGTCAAGCTGGCCACTGAGGTCTAAAGGCTAATGTTACCAGCTGGGTCAAATCCTTCCAAGTGCCTGTCCCAAGGAAACCCAGGTTTTTCTATTCCAGATAAACACAGCAAATTAAGAGTGACTTGACCCATAAGGGTTTTTTGAGCTTTGAACCAGCCATGAGTTCACTGATTACTTTGTCTTCCGTTTACCCAAGTTCCCCAAAGGGGACTAATCAATATCTGGAAAAGAAGTCCAGATTTTTTCCCTTAAGTTCATGTCACATGACTTTCACCATTAGGTGTGCCCACATTACAAGGTTATGGAAAAAGTCCTTAATTTCTCAGACTACAGAAAAGATTTAAAAAAATATTTGAATTAATAACTGGATATATGAAAAGGATTACCACATGCAATTTTCACCTTTTTAGTTTTTATTTGTAATATTGTTACTTCAGTTTTGGTACCGTGCTCCTGACACCACTGTGTAAAGAATTAGCTTTACAGTTTTGCAACAGTCAGACTAGAGGCCAAAGGAGATACATAACAAGAAGCTTGGAGAGTAATAACTGGGGGAGCAAGAAGGGAGGAGAATGAAGACTCAGGAAAGAACAACCTTAACAGAAGCATGCAACCTTCTTTTGCC
>VZRE01001320.1:131528-164572 GCA_013396775.1 Cephalopterus ornatus
GATTGTCTCTCTGTGAAAGCAGGGAGCTGTTCATCAAGTGAAGAGGTGTATGCAGCTCCATTTTGTATTTGAGGGAAGCAGTGACGTCCGCAAGCAGACATTGGACAGAATGAATTTTGCTTAATATTAGGCACTCTTCTGAGCACTGTTAGGTGAAGCAGCTTAGCTGACCTGGTCATCTGCCTTCCTTAGTCAATGGAGAAAGACGGGCAATTTCAGGGTGATTGATTCACACTGCGTGGTGTCTCTCTTCATTATTAAAGAAGAAGCCTACACATGGGTAGCAGGGAAACTGTGTCCAGGCTTATGATAGGATTCTCTACAGATACCTCCAAATTCCTCATTCTTGAAGAATCTTTATAATACTACCTATAAAGTGCAGTTAATGTAACTGTCTTAGCACACTGCCTTCTTCTGCTAGATAAACACTTCTTGTGGGATAAGATCATTTGTCTGAGGTAGAAAAGTTTCTTTCAGTTACTGTTATAGTTACTGTGTTTGCAGTATCATGAGATCACCCACATGAAGAAAATGTTTATTGGATTGTTTGAGTGATTGCTTCCTTTTCTGTATTTTTGCCAAAGCTTTTGGGCAGTGGAAGAAGTAAATGGACCAAAAAAGTCTTATTCACCTCCCCACCCACACTGTCAGCCACGATTATATCAGCCGTGATATAATAACACGTGTTTAAACATTCTGTAAGTCAGGAAGAATTTTAATGGGTGATAATGGTGGAAGCTTATGGTGTAGCTTGTGGCTAATTTTGCAATGACTGTGGAAAGTGTAGTAGATGGCTCAGGGAACTGAGTGTGGGCTCTAGATTATTTCAGCAGCCAACAAAAAATAGCAGTGGTTTGCAGTCCAATAACTGTATAGTGATTTATCTGCTGTAGTTTCACTTTTGCTGTGAGTGACAGAAGAACATAGCCATATCTAGTCACCTTGTCGGGAAGGCAAAAGGCTGCAAACATGGGGAAGCCAACCTTCCCACAGAGCAGTCACCTGGTTGAAGTTTGATCTTGCTGGGGCATTGAGAAGATTGAGGGGTTTATTGAAGTATGTGGCTAGGTAACATTTACACAGTGCTAAGAAGATACAAAGAGCTGCAAGAATGTTGCCTTTGTTGTACTAACATATGTTAGTAAATCTAAAAGGCTATGAATCCTGCTGCTAATCTGATATCTTTATCTGCAAATAAAGCTCAGCTTTCAACAGCACCCTCAGTAGCAGAACATTTATTTAGTCTGTAACAAGAGACATTGCTATTTGCTTTTCTCACATATCTGGTTATAAGGGGAAACCTTTCCATGATATTCATCATATTGTTTTTTGAACTAATTTTAGAACTGCTTCTCAGTTACAGCTTGGCTTTCTTTTCTTTTTTCCGTTCAATTATGAAATGTCTGGAGGCCAGCCCTCACTCCTCTGCGTCTCAGGTTGGCAAAAAGCCCTTGAACAGAAAGGACCTCCCCTGATTTTGAGCACCCCGCCTAGGGGACAAGGGCTGGAGTATCGTTGTGGCTGTTGCAGTTAGACCCTTGGCTGTGGGCTGCCTGTCTGCTGCCCTGAAGAGCACTGGAGACATGGTGCTGGAAGACTGGCTGTGTGCTGGGAGATGTCCCTCTCTCCCAGGTAGCAGAGGTTCTTGGAGAAGATTCATGGGTAAGTGGTCCAACTGCTGAAGTTTAGGCACCCAGGCTGTGAAACTTATCCCTCTGGACTTCCTTCAAAGTCAGGGAAGAGAAATAGGTCCTCTGAGTCACCTCTAAAGGAATTTGTTCCCTTGCAAGTACGAGGCAGCATGCTTTTTGCAAGTAGGTGGTACCTTGACTGATTTCACCGCTTAGAGGTAGTGGAATCAACAGCCTATATATGAACCTGCAAGCCGGATTTTGTGCCCTAAACCAGAAAACTCATGTGATTCAGATCTAAATGACAATGACCAAAGATGCAGTTTGTTGGGATGCTGAGTTGTATGTATAATGTTATTACATGAACTTTTATTGATCTTCGTGGGTCCCCAGTCAGTTCCAGCAGGGTCGCCAGGGGAAACAGAAAGCAACTGCAAAGAAGCCAGATGTGGTGTGATCAGGTGCTACTGGTGTTTATCTGAATTTTATTTTACAACAAAATCTCCAGAAGTCATATGCATCAGAACTCCTGGAGGCGTTCAAGTTACAGCAGCTCAAGAGCTGTTTTGTAGTAAGAGTATCTCTCTTTAAATGATGAACTTAATTTTCCACTGCTTTAAAGATACACATGGGCAAGAGAAGATTGGGACTACTTGTGGAGCATTAGAAATCCACTTGAGCTTTTGTTAACGGGACCCTAAGACTGTGTGATAAAAAACTATAAAGTGCTTCCTTTCCCACTCTACAATTAAATGTCCTTAATGTGATCTCCACTCCTGTGGTACTGACAGAGATCCTTGTCTGACATTTTTCCATCCATTTCTGTGGAAGGAAGATGTTGGAAGGTATGTCTGTTCCAGGGAATGGAGCACAGTACTGAGATTCACCAGCTATTGTGGACACTCCCAATCCACACGGATTTACCAGTTCAAGTCCTAAATCGTGCTGACTGAAGTCAGGTAACAGTGCACTTGAAACAAGGTTTTTAAAACTGGGTGCAGTGCCATGTGAACACAGACTGCTTTGGGACTCGACCCATGTAATATCCAGATACCTTCCTTCCACCTTCACAGAACTGTGAAGAAAATTAACTCTCTTCCAAGTGAAACCAGGACAGGTTTACTTTAAGGGGCTCTCTCTAGGCATCTCTAGCTCCTTTAAGCTTCTGCTTGAAATTTTTTCATGCTTGTGCAGCATATCACATCCCTAACAGACTGGTCACCTCCTTTTCTATATTACACAAGAACAGGATTATGACTGAGAGTAATTTTTTTCCCTGTGGAAAAAAGAAAAATCTGGAACCAGTCAAAAAATAGCTGAAATCTGATTGCCCTCATGAAAACAGGCTTCACGTGTATATATATAAGGCTCTTTTTCAGTAACACTTAGTAAAGTTTTCCATATAATACATAGGCAAGTCCACATGACAGAGGGTATTGTTCATGGTGTAAAGTGCCTGTATCTGCACTTCTGTAGAGGAGAAACAGTAATGGCAGGAGGGCACAGATGTGACATCAAACTTGGCATCTTTGATCTTGATCACAAACTTGAAGGGTTAGTGTGCCTGAGGATGACAGTTACCCTCTCATTCCAATATTGACTTTGTTACAGCTGAATTAAAATGTGGCTTGGTAGAAACTAAGAAAAAACTCCACAAAAATGGAGGTAAGAATAAAGAAGAAATTGGGGAGAAAAAACTCCTATACTTAAGAAGGTGCTGCGAGTAGTTTAACAAGTCAGGGACTTTTCCAAGGCTGTGAAAGTCATTTAAGATGAGTTCTCACTCACAAAGACCTCATTCTGATCTCTCCTTATTTTCTCATCTATTACCTACATAAGGAAGGACTCAGATATAAGGAGCACAGCATTTCATATCTTTCATTAGACCAAATTATTTGTTGTTTGTTTTTTTTCCTCATGAAAAGTTCTCTATCTATGGCCAGAAAACCCTGCTGAAATTTCTAGGAAGTGGGAGTACTTTGTAGGACAGCTGCCCACAGGCATGAGTATACAAGGAGAGCCTGACAGTTTTTATTTCTAGAAAGATCCTTCTAGCGACTGTTGTCATTGCTGTTCTCTTCTCTTTGACAGCAAGGGTAAATATGACCATGGCTCTGACTCCTGGGCACAGAGCAGTCTGCCTGCATCCCCACACTCCAGTGGCTTCATGCCATTAAGCTAATTGTATCAGACGTTGGAATCAGTGAAGCCTTTAACGTATATCTCTGGTAAAACTACATTAAACTTTGTAAAACTGAGCAATCCAAAAAAGTTTTCCACAGACACCTTCAATAGTTATCATATTAAGGAACAGATTGTGAATCTACCGAATTTGGTCCAGGTCTAGGCAGCAGCTGGCTTATAAGTAGAAGAAAAAATTTAAGCAATTTGGGGCATCAAATGAATGTTCCTATGACTGTGTTATAACTATAGATTAAAATAAAATGGAAACTAATTATTAATTTAAATTATAGTAATCAGACTGGCATTTTCACCTCTACCCATACACCAGCTTCCACTCTATCTATTGCATTCTCCACTTGCAAAATCTGAGGCATCTGCAAGTCACAGAAAACTCAAAATTATTGGTATGACAAAAAGGTGCTATTTATAGAAGCTCACTATGTATTTATTATTTACAGTTTTCCATTCAATAAGCAGAATTCCTGTCACAAAAGGCAGTGATGAAATACAGTGCCTTCATTTGTTACTGATACCATTACCATGAGACTTTTGCTTCTTTCCTCCAAAGGTTTTTGGAGTAAATGGCACTTCTTATAGAGACACGGGCCAACTGAAGAGCATTTTAACTCTGTTTTCATTTTACTCTGGTCATTCATTTTAATTCTGGTTTCAGAAATGAATTTAAGAGAAAAGAACTGCTTGTGAGGCCCATGAGAGTGTTGATTCTGAAGTCTGTGTTACAAGCAATTTATTTGTAAATGACAATGTGAAACTCCCAGGTATTTTATGATGAAAACAAATCCATATATGCTTTTTCCTAAGCTTTGCTGATCTGTGCTAGTGTGTACCAAATCCTTGGCTACAGTGAATATGTGTAAATTTCTTAAATTACCTTATCTATAGCAGCTCAGGACCTAGACTTTAAGAGCTATGCCTATACTGTTATGTGGAACAGGTCCATGGCATCATGCAGTCGTGACTGGCCTGTGATTGTCCACACTGGCTACGTGCTTTTTAACAGTTTTAGCTTATATCAACTAGCAGTGCACTACACAGTGCCCATCACAAGCTGGGCAAGAGCACAATCTTTCCAGCTGGCACTAAAGGCAAAGCAAGATATTCTGTGGTAAAAAGAGAACTTATTTAGGTAGATGTAATCCGTGCTACCCATGAGCTGCCCTCAGAGCCAGAGGTCTGACCTTTCACTCCCTGATGTACCTGCACAAACTGAACCTCATATGCCACTGGTGGCCATGCATACCACCTAATCTAAACTGTTCTGCAGTTTAGCACCACTACAGGAGTACAGTTGTGGTACTGTGTGTGAGAACAACCACAGAGATAAACAGCAAGATTACATCAGATATTTGCAACTTTATTAAAAAAAAAAAGAATTGAAGAACAAGAAACAAGACGCTTTCTATAAGCTTACAAAAGTAAGGACTAAATGCATGATCATTAAAAATTCACAAACAGTCTTCTGACTCTTAAAGCAAAGCAAATTTCTATAAACTGTGTTTTCNACAAAAGTAAGGACTAAATGCATGATCATTAAAAATTCACAAACAGTCTTCTGACTCTTAAAGCAAATTTCTATAAACTGTGTTTTCTGTTTGCTTTGTCTAAGTGTTGAAATGACTTTGCTGTCTTATAAAACAGTGGATTTATCAGCATTTGACTTGGCACTAGGAAGCATAAATATTTCCCATTGATCTCATTGATGTTGGCTGTTAGCAAGGAGTTGTCTTCAAAAGCAAATTCCGAGTTCATAATTGTGAGTATTCAGAAGTTTATATCCCATTACTGAGAGATACTTCCTCATTCAGAGAATGATCCCATGAGAGCCATACATCCTAAACACCTTGAGTCCTGGACATAAATATTCATATTGAGCTGTTCAGAAATACCATATAGAAAATATTCATTCATAAGAAACATTTGATGACTAATTTCTTATAGCAACAGTTGAAAACTCACTCTTCATTCATGTGATGCTTGCAACCAGAAATGTTCTGGGAAACTCAGAGTACATAGCCCCTGTTTATTTTATGTCCTGGGACATCAGTGCTGCACTGGGGAGTTCGGTGCAAGCCCAGCTCTGTACGGCCAGTGGCTACCTCCTGTGCTGAGACTGGTGGGAAGCAGTGACTTTATTCTCTTCCCTTTGTTTATCCAATCTGGTTTCATATCACTAGTAAAGATACAACTGTAGCAATCTCTACGATTTTATCTAATAATACCACCACAACGGAGAGGTTTATACAGTTTTATATCTTTCATGAACGAATCAATGAGCTAGAGAAATGCCTGAGCCCAGCGAATTGTTATCTCAGTGCGTGACTTAGCGTGGGTAAAAAACCAGCTCGCTAAGAAGCTCATGTGTGCAATTGTACGGTCAGAAATCTAACGCAGTAACTCTGGAGGTCAAGGCTTCCATCTAGTGGTAAAGTTAGAAGGTGCAAAAGGAGCAGATCACGGGAATGATGATGGCTGAGATCCTTGTTAGCATCCTCCTTCTTGTTTCGAAGCACAGCTGGCTGAGAAGAAGAGAAAGACAACGAAAAAAAGCCAGGAAACCCCCAACATCTCCCAGGCTTGGGACAAAAACTTTAATTTAGGCAAGAATGGAATACAGTTCTCTGGAGTGGGTGCTATCTTTTACTTAAAGCCAGGCAGAACATTCTGCAGATGTTCTGGCAGTAGTCCGAGTACTGCATGAGCTGTGAGCCTGACACACAGCCTCAAGCATGGCAGAAAACAAAGCCTGGCCTCTGCACAGTAACCTATATTTTCAGACTTCATTATTCAGGAAAAAAAAAGTGTCTCTCATGTAGAGTGACGAGAACAACATTTTGCAGGTTGTGATCATCCTGTCTAGTCCCTCACAATCTTTTTTCTCTCACATGGTTTAGAATGGCTCATAATCACTTCTGCAAGGATATGACAATGAAAGAGAACAAACAGAGCACTTCTTGGAAAACATAATAACATTATAGGCTCCTCAACAGCAGTAAACTCTGCAAAGAAAGAGGTCTGTGACCTTGTGAAGGTAGTTTTTGTAAAATTAGCCTACCTTTTTCCTCCAACACCACCCCAACTCCATCAAAAAACCCACCTTCAGCCACGACAGAACAATTCTTGTTATCCAGAGGCACACATCCAGACACACTGTGGAGGAATCTAAGTGCATATTTCACAAGCACATCAATAACCATAACTATATTCACTATGCAAAAAATGAAGAACAGTGACACTTGAGTGATAAAAGATAGTGTTCTGCATACTGTTGAAGTCAATAAAGTGAACTGAAGTGAATTAAATTGAAATATCAACTCAGTGACTGCTGCCTCATGTTTTCAGATGATTGGATTTCTTTTTATGCAGGAAGAATTATGGATGATAGATTGCAGTTCATTTCCACTGCAGCAAATTCTTCTGGATGTTCCTGTTGTATCTGCTTAGCTCCAGTGAATGTGCTAAAGATCTTCCACAAAGTCCTTGCTGACTGTGTTTTGGCTCAGAAATGCAGTGACCTTTGCTTGCTGCCAGCTCTGGCAGCTATTTGATCTGTTATTTCGGCCTGTGCATTTCTGTAACTACCACAGTTTCCTGGTGATGCTTTTTCTGAATAATGGTTTCAGAAAAAAAATCACAAGAGGAATGCTGGCTACCTCAGTCCTTTCCATTTTGATGGCCCCTTTCAGTTTGCCCTGATGCTCAGATTACAGGCATGTAAGACTCAGCTGTTTCAGTTCACCAGAGTTCACATAAATATTTCCTTCTGTTTCAGTTAACCTAGTTTCACTCCCTCTGGCCTGACCTGGAGGTCTCAGAGAAAAACACCTCTGTATTTTGCCCACCTTGTGTCAAAGGCATGTTCTGCCTCATTTCCGGGTGCATGTATAAATCTCCATGTGAGATGCTGCTTTCAGCACAGCCCAAAAGGTTTGTGAATTGAAAGAGTAGCTTAGCCTGGAAGGTATCATTCGATTTTGCAGATCACTGGAAACACCTTGCTGAGCCGCAAACCCATTTCACATCATACATGCCCACCTGTGCCTGTATCTCAGTGGTTTTTCTGATCTGACTGAAGTCTCACGCAGCCACCTTTCCTAAGACTTCAGGTTGCTTAAAGAACATGAGTAGATAAAGGTTTAATTATTTTTGTCTTACTTTCTTTACTATTATTGGTGAGTCATCTCAAATGTGAACTCACTGCAAGCAATTTCTACCTCAATTGTCCACTTTTGCAAGTTGCCAAAGGGCTTTGTGCAGGCTTTTTGAATCTAGATATCCCAGAAGCCTGTGCCCAACAGGCTGGCTGCACAAGTTTTTGCAGCTTCTGTGCAGCCACTGTTTTAGAGTGATATTTTTCCCCTCATATTTAGATCCTGCACCATAGGTCAGCTACTGTGGAAGATGGTGTTAACTGATTCAAAATTCCTCAGAGGATCTAAGTGAACTCTCTTTGCCCCTGCAAATAGCCATACCTCTGTGTATGATTTGACTGTTCACAATGAATATAGGGGAAATGCTCTTTGAAGTTTAGCTTGAAAGTGATAGGTAAGGCTGTGTGGCCCCAATCTTTCCCTGTGTAGCCCCTTCTCTTTCCCTAATCCTTTAAATGTATCTTACTGAATACAGACTGGCAGGGCTGCGTTACAAAGGGCAGTGGAAGGGTAGTAGGTGGGAACTGAGTAGAGGCAGAAGATCAAACTGTCCAAAGAGAAAGAGTTCATTTTCACCAGCAACCGTATTTTCTGTTAAAACTGGCAAATGAGCAAGAACGACATGGAATCTGATTTCTCCCACTTCTTTCCTGACCAGTCAGAGAGAGGCGGTAAAAACTGCTCTAACCAAATCTGATTAATAATCATTCTGACTGTTTTGGGTGGCTTCTCTTCAGGGAGCTACTTGTTATCAGTAAAACCTTTTCAATTCTGACTGCATGGAGTGATAGCAGTAGTTGTTGGAGCAGCTGGTAATGTACACTCATAGTAGTGATGGTATTGTAGGATTCAGTTCTTGTAGGTGCTATCACAGTTGTAGCTGCTACATCCTAAAAGGGTCCTGACTGGCTCCTTGTATCCCTTAACATGACCAGAGTTCCTTCACTTTTGCAGGTGCTGAGGGAGATGTACTTAGAGATATGTTCCAGAAACTTACAGGAAAGATAATAATCCCCTTTTATTAATTATGTTGTGGCAGCAGAGGCAGGGAAAGGACAGGACAGGACCACTGTGCTTTAGGCTATATACAGATATATTTTTCCCCAGAGACATTGTGATCTGAGCAGAAAAAAAGTTAATATGCTAAATAAAACACTATTGGGAAATGCTTTTCTCTCTCTTCCCCATCCTCCCTAGTTCTCATATGATACCTCAGTTGTACTGAGTCTCTCTTTGTCAGATATCCCAACCAAAATCCTCCTTCTTTGCTTCTCCACTTAAATTAGCCTTTGCCATGTTTTATGGGGTTAGCAGAGCAGGAAGAAGATAAAAATTGAAAGTAGGGATCCAAGACTGCCTCCAAAAAAGTCTGTAGGTATTGTGAATGGGCCTTGCCTGGAAATGACTGATACAGTCTGGCAACTCTGTAACTTATCAGAAGATCCAGACTGTCCCCTTTCATAAATCCTCCTATAAACATCCTTTGTGGGAAGGATAATAGTGTATTAGAATTTAATCGGAATGAGAAACAGATGATCCAGTTAAAGATCAAGACAGACAGGTCATTTAAATGTTTGCCCTCTATAAACTAATTTGAAGAACTGCTGCTTACAACATTCGTTCCTCACTGAGCTATGATGAGGCAATCTTGGCTATTTATCACATTCACCTGCCAAAGACTTTATTAATGGGTGATGGATGTGACAGGCAACAAGCTAGACATCCCAATAATTCTTCAGCCATCTTGGGAACAAAAGGCTCAAGAGGTGAGACAATATCTAATTCAACTAAGACCAACAAAGCACTGAAAGGTCCTAACAGAGTTTGCACTAAAAAGACATGAATTCTTCCAATGAAACAAGCAAGGCCAACAGGTTGTCCCTTGACCCCGCGTGACAGAAGACAAGACAAAATTCCCTTGTCAAGCTTGTCACCGAGATGGAGTTTTTAATGATGCAGGGTTGTTTGAGGAAACAAAGGGAAAGAGAAGGCTAGATACAGCAGGGGATAAGTGTGGTAACCTCTTACCCTCTGAACATGCTGCCAGCCAACAGCTGTAGACATAGCTCTAAAGCAGGGGGTGTTTCACTACAGAGAATCTTATTGCTTTGTCACAGAATGTACGCTAAACTTTTCCCAACAGTGATGCCAGGATAAAAATAAATAAATAAATAAAAAAAAAGGTCTCATATCGCATTTGTGTAATCATTTCCTATGCATTTCTCTGTACATGAATGGCATTTCTTTATTTTCTCATGCCTGATAGGAATGCAGTCACTGCTTTTGTTGGTCACAGTCTGTGCTTATGCTGCAACAAAACCTGTTCAATGAATGAATTTTTTCATGTGGTGAAAATTTATGGACAATATGTGGATTCCAAGTCAAATGGAAATACTTAGATTAAAATTTAGATTAGATGGAAATATGATGTTCCATATTTACAAAAAATTGTATTCATCCTGTGATAGGAGACTCAAGGTTCTGACTCAGCTGGTTTTGCAGGTCAGTGTCATCTGAGATGGTTCATGTACCCTTAAAAAACAAGATCAATAATAAGTCTGACATAGGCAACACAGAGAGATTTCATTGCGTTTACATCTAGATCAGCTCAAACAATAATCTTTATCTTATTCTTGAGAAAATGATTTCTCCATTTTAATGCCTCAGAGAAGCAATCATGGATATTTCAAATGCATGGTATCAAAATTGGTCTCCTTTCCCATAATTTGAGAACTTCCTGAAAGAGGAATAATATCAAGCAGTTGTTGATTGCAGTTTTGGGGAGGTAGAGCTCCTCCAGAGTGTTACCTTCATGGGCTGAAAGAGAGGAAACAACCATTCTTGAGGATTCTTCTTTGCTTTATAACAAGGTCCTTTTTTCTTCCATCTTCCCCTTTAGTCAATGAAACATAGGAACCTGTAATATTGCAGCTCTAATGGTGGATGTTTCTTGCCACCTTCCAAAAGCCCTGACATTCAGCACCTAATGAAGCATTTGGGAATGCACCACAATATCATATTTTCAAGTATGTGATCTTTGAAACCTTAAGTGTCATGACGACCACTGTATGCAGGTATAAAACCTTGGGATGCTATTTTTTTTTTTAGTACTGAGCTATGGTGTCCACATTCCTGCATTTGTTGATTTTCTCTTAAATATTTAAGAGATCATGTATATTTGTGTGTCTGTGTGTGTCTGTGTGCAGAACTCCAAGGGAATATATGAAATATTAAGGGTCTAGGGAGCAAAGTATTGATGCCTGATGTGATAAATGGTTTGCTCTGTTTTACTCTCTTTTAGACTCTCTCACTTAACTGTCTCCAAACAATCCACTTTTTATGCAGCTATATAGACATAGCATAGTTCAGAAGAGACTGAAAACTGCTCTCTTGTTTCTGAATTATCTAAAATAACACAAGTCTCAATAACTTTACTATCTACTCACATATTTCCTGTGTGGATTTTTTTTCCTTTAAAAGCAAAGGAAGTGTTTTCCTTTTAATTTTTTAAATATAATAAAATGTATTATCCTAAATGATATGATACAACAGCTTTATGGTAGAAAAAGAATACCTTGTCATCTACAGTTTGTCAAAGGTTTTCTTTTTTGACATCAGAACCTTACCTTGTTTCAAGGATGATTTGACATTCCTTTGTATCTTGTCACTTGGGTGAAATGCAACTATCAAGTAGATAGATTGTATGTATGTTGTCATGTTATTCTGGAGATAACAATGCATTTTGATTAATACATTATTGTTAAAAAAACTTTAAATAAATATATTAATGTATAAGTTTGGTTTCATGCAGTTTTGTTCAACTATATAGTTAATTTAGTTAAACAAAACACATATATTGGATTTTCTAACTTGATTTTCCTTTCTAGTCATAATGGCTTAGGAATTGACAGAGTGCCAGGACTAAATAACAGAAGCAGTTTTGGGACTGATTGAGTGTTGGTCCATGGAACTCAGATCACTCTTCTAGCTACAAAGAAAACAGAAACATTGAAAGCAGTAACAGAGAGAGAGAAAAGTGAGTTTAAATAAAAAATAATGAGTAAATGAAGTCAGATTGAAGTAGCCAAAAGGGTGTGAGCATTGCCATGTCAAAGTTAGTAATCTTAGATGCCATTAAATATTTAGTTTTGTCTATTTGATTAGTGTGGTCTACTTGATCTGCTTCTCACAAGCTCCTTCTTTGGGACGTCTTTATTTATGATTTAATAGCTATCCATTAATTTGGAACTTTGAATAAACAGACTATATTTTATTCTTCAACCAAATTTGCCATTTGATGAGTGTCTGTGCAGAAGGAAATCATTCTTGAATAAGACCCTCTTTCTTAATTTTACCAGCCATCTTAGATAACAGTAGCATATTCAGTCCACAGCAGCAACACTGGGGAAGAGACCTGTGATCTGTGGTGGTGGCTGAAATACAATTGCCCTGTTATTTACTTAAATAGGGACACTTACAGGTACATGGGGACCAGAGTTTGATTATAAATAAATGAAGCATTACTCAGGAAACAGGTTTCAATGCAAATGCCTTATAGGAAAATACCTTAAAAAGACACAGGGCATTCCTCTCCTCACAAAACACAGTAGAGTATATCCACTATTTTTTCCTTTACCTTTCTAAATCTACGGAGCTATTTAAATTACAGTAGATTCTTGGAAGAAAACAAATTAATATTAATTTTTACAATAGGAGAGGAATTATTGTCTGTCTCACTGCCCATAACCAAACCACAGAATAAAATATTCATGTCTGAAATAATTGCAAATGACGCTTTATTACTTCAAATGAAATTGTAGTATATAACGCAATTACTGTATTGTCTCATGCATTTATTAATAGTCCCTTATTTTAACGCCACTATCAACAATGGGAATGACACATATGTTGGCACAGAATGAATGTGGCCCAGCAAGCTTTTTAAAAAATTGAGAATGAATATGTTTGAAACTGAGAACTCTCTTTAGAGCCTGAAAGCTTTTTTTTTTTAATTAGTGAGATGTCAGCATATGTTTTAAGTATTCAGTTGAAGAAGGGTAGGAAAATCTATAGCTGATATTAAATGTTTTTCAAATCCCAGTGTATAAAATCAGATTTACTCTTCACAAATGTATCTTCTTCTGTAGTTTTATCAACTGAACCTTGGGATTTTTTTGGTTGTTTGTTCTTATTGACTCAAGCCTTTATCAATAATTTCTTGAGCTCCCATCGATTTGCTTGAATTGCAGGTTTTCTGACGATGAGGTCACTTACAGCACCTCTCTGAGGCTCCCTGGTTTTGTATCATGTCTATAAACAAAGACCAGTATCCCGTGTAGCAAATCTAAGTAAATTTTTATTACAGTTATTCTGGAGCAATCTCATTTTCCTAACTTAGTTAGCAAAGAAATTGTCTAGAATGACTGTGCCAGATATTTACCTTACTCAGGACAGTACATTAATGTCCCCTTGAAGCGTTTTGCTCTGAAAATGAAAGCAATATGTAGATGGAATCATTATTATTGTTCTATGCTAGTATTGATGACCACAAACTTTTTCCATCTTAGACAGGCAATTCTGGGGAGAGAGCTCATAATTTTTCATAGTTATACAGGTCTATGATAGCATAAAGACAACTTCATCTATTACCTAGCTGTGGGACTGAGTAGACCTTTGTAGAAAATCAGTAATGGAATACGTCTATGAAAGTACTAGATACCAAGCAGCTGGATGTATTTCAGAACAACCACTAGGCTACTTTCAGCTGCAATGGGAATTGCTAATATTAGAGGACAGAAGTGGCAAAAAATTAGTTTGCCTCAATTTTTAGTTATGTTATAAAGACATTTCAACTTTAGCTGTAAGTAAAAGGAATGAAGTGCCTGTTTTAAGATGGTTGTGGTGTGTGTTTAGTATCCAGTATATCAAAGTTCCTGAGGTAATAAGCACAAATTTAAATTAGAACCTACCTTTCTTGTTGAGATCCCACAGATCTTAGGTTGCTTAAGCCTTCAGCTGGCACTTCCAGAGGCCTTAGCAGAAATTTGCTCTGTAGCATTTGCAGGGTGATACCAATTTGGTTTCAAAATAATTATTTTTCTCAAGCACTCAATGCCTGGCCAGGATCATTTATGAAAACTCTTTTGATCATGGTAATTATGGGCATTCCTGCTTGCTTTTAAATAGTTGTTGATTGTCTTAGTCGTGAGAGCTGAACAAATCTGCTTAACTCTAAGGCATACATCATGTGGTCCTGAAGTCACGAATACTAGCAGTGTTCGAATATGCCAACAATAGCCAATTTTCTCAGCACTTTCAGCCAAAAAACAGCCATCAAAACCACCGTATTAAATGTTCTTGCATCAGTCTAGGAGGAGGACTGATATGGAAAGATACAAATTCTTAGGTTTCTGTCTGCAATATTTTGCCAGAGAGGCACTTTGGAAGAGTGTTTTACTTTATAGAATCCCTTGCAGTGGCATCTTTGTATTGAGTGTAATAGAGCCTGACATCTGAATCCACTTTTTTCCTAGTAGCACCGTGGTATCAGGTAGCTGTAGCCATCTCCTGGTTACTGCAGGGTGAAACCCAGAGCGACTTCTTTCAGCAGCTGAACACCACTCGGCAGAAACTATTCTCCCCCACTCAGACTTCTGTCTCTGTCGGGGCTGATCTCAACAAGCTCTTCCAAACCAGCATCCCGCCGGGCCGCGCCTCGAGAGGCGGACGGATGCTGGGCGGCGGGAGGGAGCGGATCAGCACCACGGCCAGAGCCCGGCGCCCCCCGGCCGGCGGCAGCAGGCGCCGAGGGGCACTCAGGAGCGCCGAGCAAGCGTGGAAGAGGGAATTTCTGCCTCGATGCTGATGGTGTTTATGGCGACCAGACGCCGAACAAGAGGTCAAAGCATGATATTTGACCTCCTCAACTGCATTTTAAACCGAGGAAAGAACAAAGCTCTTTCACTGACACAAATGGAATAGAAAAAACTCTTCTGCATTCCTATTATGCTCTTCATAATGTATTAGGCTGAAAGCAATAGGTGCAGTCATAGGTTTGTTTTTTCTCCTCACTTCAGAAAGTGGCAATTTTTTTGTCCACTGAGGACAAAGGTAACAGCTGCTGATTACCAAATCTAGTGTTAAATTAAGGAGCTGAAAGAGAAAGGGTATAAAGAGGAGGAAGTGACACACTATGTTCAAAAAGATCCATTCTATCTTTCACCCCAACTTTCACAGAAGAAATGTGGCAGATAATATCCCTTACTCTGATGGCACAGGTTCTGCAGTGAGACTGATCCGCAGCACTTCTATGTATGTCCTCGGAGGTGAGCAGGAAAAAGTTAGTGAACCACTAAAGAAATGCAGAAGTACAACCAGCATCGATTCTTGTTTTCAGCCAAAAGAGGAAGACAGAGACTGGATGTACTCTAAGACTCAAGACTGCTTGAAGTACCTACAGGACTTGTTAGCCTTGAGGAAAAAATATCTTGACAACATCAATAACTTGAAATCAATGCATATGGCTGCAGCTTCTCCAATGTCCACAAAATCATCCCAAACTGGAAAGAAGTCATTTATTCCACTTCCTTCCAAAGAGTCTTCTAAGGTAATTTTCAAAAACTTTTGCCAGTACTTGGTTTTAATCCACAAAATCATTGAAGCTGTATGACCTGTGTTGATTTTCTGCTTTATTAGTTTCGGCCAGCTAGTCCTTTCACTTTTGCATTTGAAATGTTGCCATATACCTTAAAATTCTTCCTGAGTACTGTGAAACTAAGAAAGAAAATTGGTCATGGAAAGAAATTTATATGCCTATGTTTGGGAGGAGGGAGGGTAAAAGTGTTGGGGGAGTGAAAATAGGAAAAGGAAGGGGTTATGAGAATATGAGAAGTATCTGGAAATGTGTTATGAAAAAGCAAGCTTCGACAGACTACCTAAATGCATCAGAGTTCTCCACTATGGTTATTTATAGCTGATAATGACTGACAAGTGCAGTAAGCCCTAGATTTCCTGGCAGTCTTTTTATTGACATGAAATTACTTGCACAAAACAATTGTAAATTCATGGAAACAAACACAGGTTTTTTTTCTGATTGGTCAGTTAGCTGGTTAGTGCTACATTTAGCATCAGTGCAAACTCTGCTGGTAGGCTGTAAGGCATGAGGAATTCCTAAGTGTTCCTTTCTCTGTTCATTAAGAAGTTGGTGAGTCACTTCTAGTCAGTGTAATTCTTCACCCTTTATTGTAATGACACCATAAAAACAAAACTGTAATATCATCTTTGGTGCAGATTATTTACATGTATCCTAGAAAGAAAAGCTTCCTCCTGGTTGCATTTTATAGGTTGTATATCACTAGATAGTTCACTGGTTACTTTGACTTTAGACTTAATTCATCAAGGACAAAGCAAAGGACTGAAGCAGGTGGAATGATCTGTTAGGTAACATGACCACAAGCAAGACACTGAGAGCACACTCACAGGTTACCCAGTCAAGTCTTTAAACTGAATAATAATGGGGATGGTGGAAAGAAGGGATATATGTCTAACTTAATGATTGGGCCAGGCTGACTTTAACAAAATGTTACTGCCATATTTAGATGTTCTGTTGCAGCAGAATGTAAGAATGGCTGAAGCTATTTGTTAAGCTGTTGCAGGCATTGCTTAACAAAAGGACAATGCTCGTGAGTTTAGGACTAGGTAGCACATTTTTTAATTTTATGTTTTGTTCTATTATCCATTTGGTCACATTTGGTTTTGTTAGGTTTTATGTAATCTTTTTAATACTTTGAATGGTGACTCTCAGAAGCTGGGAATAATAATAGGAAACAGAACTCAGCTCAGTTAGCTGGAGAAGATAGTTTTTATGAAGAAGCTGTAATTTTGGGCCAGGGAAACATCCATAGAGAATGACTAAAAGCTAGGAGAGCGGCCTGGTGGTGCCAGGTGCCAGGAGACAAACCTCAACACTATGGATACAGTCTGTGAACTGACTTTGTGCACTGTCACTGAAGCAGGGGAGATTTACAGCATGCCGATTTCCTGAAGAGCTGAGCAGTGACGTAGTAGACTAGTACATGACCAACCCTGGACTGAAAACAGGGACCAGGAGTCTGGGAGTTAGATTCTGCACAACTAAAATTCCAGGAGGTCTGTGAATTTCTAAGATTTGCTGCTGAAAATGCTGCTTAAGAAAAATGCCAAAAGCTTAACGTGATTTTGGCAAATAAGTGAATCTCCCACAGTCTGAGGCTAAGAGTGCTGTCACCTGACTGTAGCCAGCTAGCTCTTATGTATGAACAGTCCTGGTACAGACTGGCATGATAATTCCACGAACCATCCCCTTGAGAACAGACAGGGACATCAGCAGGATATGCCATTCATATGAGTCATTCTTGCCAACACAAATGGCAGGGTCGCAGTCAAGAAGACTTGTGATAGATTTGAAATATTCTGCTTTCTAACTACAAATTTTATGTTCACAGATTGCAAGGTTTGTCTTATGACCAGGCTTGAATGGTTTTGTCCCAAATTACCTGCGTTAAATTACCTATCACTGGAAATTGACTTCTTTCTCTAACCTGCTGCGTGATTTATGGGAAGGTAATTTGTTCAAACGACCATGAGGAAAGCTTCATGGGAATTTTAATCCAAAGATCCCTGTGACCTAGACCACAAGGCTGACCTTGGATTCAAAATATGCCACTTGGGTCTAGTGGGAGAAAAGAACAGAGATGGGTCAGATGCTGGAAGCACATAGCCATTTCTTTAAAATGTCATTTAACCAATAAGGGTTTAGTCATAATAGCAGTCACTATTTTCAGTAGATGTGTGGTAACAGCTATCTTTTAGCACTTCAGAGGATGTCAATCAGCCCATAATATCAGGAGGGGAATCAGTTCATCTCTCTGCCTCCACAGGATAGGGAACGGGCTGGTCCTTCAGAGATGTGACATGTCTGTATCCCTTGCTTGCATGTTTGAAACCCAAGGTAGCAATTTTCTGACTTAGTATTGCAGCCTGACAATACACCTAACTTGGAACGGCAAGGAAAATATATGTCCTTTTGTTAGGTAGAGCCTGGGAGGAATTTTTCATCCCATATGGATCTTCAGAATTGCTAGCCAAGGTTTTATGACTGCTTCAGCATTTACAGACTACATTTGCTTTTTTATCAAGACAGGCTCCTAATTTTAAACTCTGTGGCTTTCCTGTGGGAATTATCACAGTGTTGAATGACTCATATTTTAGCGCGTACCACCCTTTTCCATTTCAAAAAGACTTTAGCAATTTAAATCTGGATTCATTTTACCTAACTTAGGCATTTTAATAAGATGCTTAAATTAGTAACCAAGTTACCCCACAATTCCTTTTCAGCTAAGAGAAAGAGCTGCCTGCAGAGGAGGGTTCAGCCTACTTAAGGCCTGACTCATCTTCTGAAGGTACTGGAGCACTGCATTAATTACAGAAGGAACCCTGCATGACTACATCTCTAATGTGTGTCTCATTAGGTGCCTAGTGCTAGGCAGAATAAATTTGGCCACAAAGCCCAGCTGTCACTTAGTCACCTAATTAAATGGCCTGATACATGGATTCTGAGGGATTTTATAACACAGGGCTAGCAGTGCTCAAGGGGAAGACATTTGGTGTTGAGCATGTAACAAGATGGATGTCTGTTAGACTGCTATCCTGCTTTCCTTGATGGCTACAAACTGTGGAGTAGTCTGGATCCGTGTTTCTTTTCTGACAGTCTGGAGTACAGAATGAAATACAATATTTGCTTCTTCCTTATACAGTTTGCTCATTAAAAAGTCATTGTGCCCAACTGTTAGCTAACTTTTTTCCCCTTTATCTGATCAACAGGCATCCATGGAGAGAAAAGGCCCACAGTCCAGTTCAGATGTAAGAGAAGCAATAGCTTTCTTTGACTCGGTCATTGCAGACCTGGATTCAGAGAGATGGCTGAGAGTTCCTGATGTGGATTTGCCAAATGTGGATGTTGATTTTGATGGTGCGTTATAAACCAGACAAAAATTATGGGCTTTGGTGTGCAGAGGGTAGAGGGAAGAGTGGCATTGTGCAATCTTGTTTGTTTATTTAATGGACACAATTGTCCTCCAGCTTTTCTTCCCAAATGTAGGACCATTGCATGCAGTATGTGAACTTGCAGTAACACATGGCTTGTTCCTTGTTGAACGGGTGCAACTACTTTACGTGCAGTTATTACACGAGCAAATGTAGCATGTGTAGTGCTGGAATAGTGTTTGCCTTCTGCTCAGGGCTGAATTCCACCCATGCATCTCTACCCCAAGCTGTCTTTGAAGGAGAACTATAAAAAGTATATTTTTTCTTTAGCAGTTTTTCTTTCTTTCTCATTGAGAAATGGCTGGATGTTTTCTTTCCAACAATCAAAATGGAAGTAATTTACAGATTAGGCTAAATAACCATACATTTCCAACAGAATGGATAGGATAACCCAAATAAATGAAGGTGTGCCCATCTGAGGTCATAATCTGTCCTGTATAATCAGTGGAGAGAAATAGATATTTCTCACCTTGGTTTCAGGGTAAGGGGAGTATCTGAAACAGGTTGGCTTGGCTGTGAACTCAGTGTGTGTATGAAGGGACTAGCTCTCACATACATCTTTACGCTGCAGGCAGTAAGATTCATCTTAGATAGGATGAATCCCATCTCAAGAGATGAGATGAGATGTGAATCCCATCCTGCAGTGAAACAAAGTTGATTTCTTTTCCTTACCTCCAGGAAAGACCCAGAAAGCACCCTAGTCTCTCACTGTGCATATAAAAATTTCACTGTCAAACTGTTAATGCTGGATTATCTTCTGTCTTTCAGTTGCTACCAGTACAAGTGAACACAGTTTGCATTCAAATTGGATCCTTCGTGCTCCCCGGAGATACTCTCAAGATACTGCTCCAACCGCAAACGCTGCAAACCAGTCTCAAAGAAACAGCCAGCGGAGAACTACCGGCTCTAGGAAGAGGTTGGAAAGACATCCCATGTACTTGCCCAAAGCTGTGGAAGGGGCATATAGCACTTTAAAATTTAAACCTAAAACACGTAAGAAGGAATGTTGAAAGATTATTCCCTCTTCATTTGAAAACAGACTATATGAAATAGGGCATGTAATATTTGCCTTTTTTTTTCCCCCCTACTGATCCAGCTTTTACACTATAGAAGTGATGTGTGCAGTCACTGAAGATTCTTTGTGTGGGACATATTTTAAGCCATGGCTATTCCAACTTTGCACTCATACGAGGGTTTAACTTATCAAGTTCATTGTGCCTAACAATACTGCTTTGTCACTCAGCTTGGGAACTCCAACTTGACAAGACTTTTTTTTAGTGCTGTTATTGAAAGCAATGATTCAGATTGCCTGGTGCAGTAATTTTTCTTCTGACTCCAGCACTGCAAAGCAGTTCAAGGAATTCAGTGAATATGTTGGAACTTATGCACCAGTGTTTCCAACTTCAGAGAAGTGAAGCAGAATTTTCTCCTGTTGCTTGTGAAAATTTGTATGTGCCATTATTGACTCTGTGATCTGAGAATATAAAGCAGCACTGAGATACAATCGAACTGTGGTACAAGCAGAAAAGAGCTGCAGTGAAGTAATCAGAATTAGAAACTTGTGTTTGGAGGAATTGCTGCAGTCTGTTTTGAAAAAATACAAGCTACGTTGTACTCCATTTGCTACTGGAAATGGTTCTGTTCTTGAATACCTCAAGGGATTCACTGCATGCAATAATATATACAACTTTTTTCATGTGGTTACACCACCTGCTAGTTTTCATCTATTTTAACACCCAACTGCCGAATCTAGACATCCCAGTGTACACTAGAAAAGCTTAATGTCTCAGAGAAAAACATTTTGTGAATAAATTGGAGTGAAGGTTGTTCTCAAGGGCAGAAGACAATTTGCAGACGAGGCCACCACATCAGCTTTAGATTATACCCAATATTTGTAATTCTACTACTTCATTGTTAAAGACTATATATTAGGAAAAATGCAGTCTGGAAGTGTTCCTCTTCATCTTAGAGATGGTATGTCTTCCATGTGATACTTGGAATTATTAAGACCCATACTCTGCCTGTTTGACTGATGTACAGCAATGTAAAAATGCATAAAAAGTGACCAGGAGATAGCACCCTATGGAAACACTAGCTATGGTTCTTCAGCAATACTATTACTATCATAGTAATCAGTCTGAGCCACATCCCCCAGCACATACATTGTCTTAAGAATTTGTTGAGGTGTTTGGGATCAAGCCTTTGCTTACTCTTTTTTTTTCATCTGGTGTGCAGTTGGTGCTTGACTGTGACAGATGGATCATGGCAGCACTGGTATGACCAGCTGGTGATTCACTAGTGGTTTCTTGTTTCTATGTTCAGTAGTTTTTGTGTCCATGGGCTTGGATGAATTTCCTAAGGCACTGGCCATCAGTGTAGCCCATCTGACATAACAAAACCTCCATAAACCTTGTGCCTGCCTCACAGAACATTTGGCAGCTGGTAATTCTCACTGATTTGTGTTCCTAGTCTTTGGGACTGAGTTATTCAGACAGAATTTCTGCCATGAGCCTCTGAGAACTTGCTGATCTAGGCCACTTTCTGTCATAAGATAGGAAAGTGCCAAAAAAACCATATGGTCCTCCATTCAGAGCTGGCATCTCCTGTTTGATTAAAGCATTTTGATTCTTTTTCTAGTGGTTTTTGTGAAAAGGAAAGAAGAATTGTTTCTGTATTAATTCAGGAGGTGCTTTTGCTGCTCTTTGCTTAGTCTGTATCCTCTCAAAAATGACCAGTGTAACCAACATAAGTGATATATATTCAAGAAGAGTTTAAATTAAGGTCTAAATTTTGTCTCCCTGCTCTTGGTGCTTCTCATGATAGTCTGTATTCTCTACACTGTGTTGCTGCCTTTGTACCTCTCCAGTCCTGTAGTGGCTGCCCTGAACTGAATGTTGTAACTGTCTTTAAAAGTGTTCTGCTTTCGATGTGTGATCATTTAAGGCCTCTCAGCCAGGTGGGATAGCCAGAGCACAGCATGTTGGAAACACACCCCTAGGTTCTGGCACGCCTCAAGGCTGCAGCTCTGTCTATGTGTGAGACAAGGGGGACAGCACTCAAATATGTACATTTTTTGGCAACTGTGTCACCCTGAAACCTCTCTCCAAGCAGAATCTCATGCTGAAGTTGCCGAGGAACATTTTAATGAGTGTGTGGGCATCTTTTTGCTACTAGAACCAGCAACATGGATGAGTGCTGACAGGAAACCTCACCATCTTTTTTGAGTTACTATAACAGAATTGGGCATGTGCATAATTAAAACCAATGAAAAAGAAAGAAGAAAAGGACTCCAATGTTGTTCTGCCCTGGCCTGTGTTTCATGTTCATAGTGCCAAGGTTCTATCCATTGGAGTAGTTGATCTTTTTGCTATTGTTTTAAGAATGCATTGTGATATGCAGAACCAGACTACTTCAGCATGTTTGACCTTCCTGTGACCTCTTGTCTGTCCCTGTAAAACAGAAGCATCTCCAGTCATCTGGCTGTGACAGAGGGTGAGGGTCCCCACTGCTGTCCAACACACAAGCTCCAGTATGAAATTTGTGTTTGCTTTTATGAATAACAGTCAGAGGGAAGAAGTCAGATTTGTAATTTCAATTTGAATCCTGTGATCAATTTTCTTTCATTTTTTTAAAGGTCACTTCAAGCCAGTTATTGTCTTAGGAAATGTTAATTAAGCAAGTAAAATAAACCATTTTTTTCTCTGACATTTTCTATCACATATCCCATAAATGCAGACACCTTCCTTTTCCTTCTAGCGTATTAGCCCTCTGTGTTCCTCACTGGACATGGCTCAGCTCCAGCAGAGCTATGGAGAGCAGCCCCTGCATCTTAGGGCACTCACTGGGGAGGTGGGAGCTGAGTTTGCAAGAGCAGAAAGGGAGCAGGAGAGAGGAAAGGGAAGCATTTCCATCCCTGGTGTTAGCCGCCTCCTCAGAGAAGGGTGTGGACGGCAGCACCCTCTGTATTACCTCGAGACCTGACATAGAACCATGTCCCTGCCTAACACCGGCTTACCCTAGGGAGCTTTCCACACACTTTCCAGGAGCAGTTGATTGCCCTACAAAGATGCTCCTCATCTGCTCTGAATTGTTCACTCATGGCTTTGGAGGCAGAGCTCTCTTTATGGACACTAAAGGGACTCTCTCTGCCATGGGTAGGTCCTCTAAATGACCCTGCTGCAACATGCAGTTATTTTCAGGCATTGCAGCCTAGATATAAAGCACCTACTATACGTGTACTGACAGTGCCAACCATACAGAAGAATTATTGATGACCAGCAGAGCTCGCGTATGACCTAGATCTTTTTCAGAGATTGTTAGTGAGCTCTTTCAGTCATGTCCTCAGGCTGTGATAATGAAGTGCATCAACTAGGAGCTCTATTGATCAAGGCCACTGTGTGTGAGTGTTCCCTGAAGCACTGACCCTCCAACAGCTCTTTCCCAGAGTTCACTGGAATAACAGGCAAGATCTTTAGGAAAGCATCTCTTGTTTTGTTGTTTCAAATCCATCGCAGCTGAGGAATTGGGGTATGTCAGGTTCCTCTAGCTATTGTCATTGCTGAGCACTACCTCTGAAGGGGCCCTGGCCATGAATTTCTGTGACATCACATCCACAGCTGTCTGTCAGAAACTAAAGACACTGTGCACAAAAATCCAGCAACTGAGGAGAGGTGAAGAAAACATGTTGAAGAAATCATGTCCTGGAGTATTGAAAATAATTTTGTCCTTCTGTGTTGAGCAACTCAGTGTAATCATGATGCATGTAAGTGAGCTGAAACCATAAAGCGTCTTTGGCAGAAACAGAAGAAATATAGACAGCTAATGGAAAGTTGGCATCTGGACAAGATGCATGTTCTACTTTGAATCTTGCAGTGCCATAAAGTTATGATGAAGGCAGAAGGTTTCAGCGCTACATTGAAGTAATGTAGGAAGTCCTCCAAGGTAATGCACAGCAAACATTCACAGTTATCTGCTTGCCCAGGTTGAATGGGTTGTATTAAAAATATTAGATTAGCACCTACTGGGTGTTTTCAAAATTTTCACAGCTGTAGGGTCAGTTTGTAGATCTGTTTGGGTAAATTTAGGAGTGCCTTCTGTTTTATCATGGTGTAGCACAATAAGATGAAAGCAGTATGAAGTTGGGAGGCTTTTGCCTCCTCTTGGGTCTGTAGCTCTGAATTATGCCCATGGTAAATAGAAACCAAGTCAGTAGAATGCCTCTTGAACTATCTTGAGTTTAACAGGTAGAAAAACCTGTTGTACTGAAAGAATTTTGAGGGCAAATAAAAGACAAATGAGCCCAGCTGCTTTAGACCAGACTGAGAAGCAGAAGCTAGAGTCTGATATTTGATTAGCAGTAATTTAGTGAATGTTGACAACTTTTCTACTAATGGGCTTGTCATATTAAAAAATTATCTGTCTTTTATAAGGCAAGACTGGGCAACATCACCTGAGGGACTCAGTTATTATCATACCATGACCCTTCACAGAAGATGAGGTGACCTATTAGAGAAAATATAAAAAGAATTTATGGAATTAAAAGTGATGGGTTCGACCCTTTTATTAAAGTGAGATTGAGAAGGGAGCAAGACCTTTCCAAGAAGTTTATGGGCACTGAGAGGGAGGCACTGCACATGATGCCAAAGTAAAATGTGTGATCGAGCACAAGACTTTCACTAGTAAGTGCTGGGGGCTCTAATTTATCTTAGAACATGAGATCTTGAAGGAGATTTCTAGAAAGGTAGCTAAAACTGTGCCTCGGCCACACGGTGGCAGTTCATTCCTAGCTATTCTGTAGCCGTCCTATTTCAGTGATTAGCAAGAGAACTGAGGATGAAAGAAAAAGGTAAGTGTTTTGTCCTGCTTCATCAACAGACAGTGTGTGTGTATCTGTTGCTCACTTATGGGCTCCTTATTTCCCAAGCATTTGTTTGGCAGTTTCCAATTAACATTAATTCTTTAAATGAGTTTACACTTCCAGGGAGATGATTTCCTTAGGAAATAAACAACCGCGACATCACAGGGAACACTGAGATCTCACTAAATCATGTCTGAGATGGTGACTACTTACCTCTGACTCTGTCTGGAAACAAATGGACAAAGTAATGTCATCACCAGAAATAGTGCATTCTATAAGGCACAGAAAACACAAAGATGGATTAAAAATATTAAGCAGAGGACTTTAAGATTCAGCAGTTCAGTCTTGCGATAGGCCTGAGCTAAGGATTCTGGCCTAATTCTGGAGTTCCTTCCAAGGCTCAAGAAAATCAGTATCTGAGTTTTCCAACATCTTGGGGTCTGCAAAACTGTTATTCCAGAAATTGCTAACCCAAGCATTTCAGCTAGTCAAAAGCTAACCTGCTTCTGCACACCCTGCTGCTGTGTATTCCAGGGGTATGTCTATATTTAAGGCATGCACACTAAGCTTCTTGAGGTGTTTTCCTTTGTTTTATGCCAAAATACTAATTTACAGGGGGAAAAAAACCCAAGAAGGAACATGTCTTTGCGCTGGTTATGACTACAGGTCAGCAAAGGCAGATTTCATTGATTTACATGGCTCTACAGTCTCAGGACATTCAGACTAATAAGGCTTCCTGCATTAATAAGGCTCAGCTGTAACATCAGCACTGGTACTGCTCACATGCAGGCTCTCAGTCTGTGTTTGCTTGTGGTTTGGTGTGTGACACTGTGTCTTTTTTAACTGACAAACACAGCACCATCGTCTTCAGATAATTGTACAGGGAGCAGCAAAAGGAGAAGGGGATTGATCAACAATAAAATACTCTGAGCTGTTTCTAAGTTAGAGCTAGCTTTAGTATCTCTTCACTGAGAGAACTGATTCATAGCACTCTTACCCTTCAATAGCTTCACTTTTCAGTTTCCAATGTGCAGAATTAATTTTTGCTCCCCTCATTGGAGGATAGGTCATTGCTGTGCAAGGAAAACAAGCAGTTCAGTGAAAGGACTCCAGTGCAAGCAGAGCTGACCTGTAATCACAGTAGAAATAAACTGAAGTGAGTATACTTGGGGTGAGATTTGCAGTCACCTTCAGTGGTATTTTCAAGAGGTATGTAACTAGCATCAGTGGGAGTAAAGTGACTCTGACAATTGCACTGGTGCCTGACTGCTTCTGGAAAAGTTGGTCTGGAGCCAAGCTTGAGCAAACACAGCTCCACTTCTTGGAATTAAATTAGACTCCTGAGAAGTCCAGAATTACCCCAGTCTGTCTGCTTTTAAGCCTACCAGCTTTAAGCCCTTGAGTGGCGCAACTCTGAGAGAAAGAATTGTTCCACACCTCTGACAGTTTTCTGCAGCCCTTGCTGCTCTCTTCCTGCAGGGCTGTGGTTGTTACTGATGTTCCCATTTAATGTGGGCCCTAAGAGTTTGTTGACAATGTTACTGGAAATGCAATTACTCACAAAACCAGAATTTCTATGAATGCTGTGTGAATTTGAGAAATGCTGCTCCTCTTATATTCAGACAAGTATGTCCAAAGCCTCTTACACAAACACCCCTCTGCCAGGGAATACTTGCACATGACAGCATGGTGTTTTCCACAGACAAGCTGTTGTGGCAACATACCATCCCACTTCCTGTTCCTTAGAAGAGCATTTCAGACTTGTTCTACCCTGAAGTGAGATGTGAAAGATCAGTCTGATCTCCTTCACTATAGTAGATCTGAACAGAAAACGTAAAGAAATTAAATAAGCTAGAAGAGAACTCAGGGCGAAGAAATGCAGTGCAAATATTGCCTTTTTAAGCACTGTATTTTTAAACACTGCATCTCTTCCTACTTCTGATATGGTCTGGTGCCTTGTGGTGACAAATATCAGCAGGACTTGCCAGGTGCAGTTGGTATGTGATTTGTGGAGAGAACCTGGTCAACTGAGCATCTGGACGGGCAACTTGGCTGAGACACACAGAGATGGACGGTGTTTGAGCTGGCTTAACAGCAGCACACACAGAAGTGAGCTGCCTGCTTCCAGAACATATAAATTCAAAATTTAAATTTAAACTGTAAAATAAATTTAAATTTAAAAAAGAAGGCTGCTCTAGAACAACACCACCACCCACCCCCAATATCTGATCTACTTCATGTTCTCACCCTGAGACACTCAGTTCAGATTCAGCCCAGCAACAATACTTTTTGTTTTGTTCAGAGCAGTACGCCCTGCTCTCCTGGGAAAGAATATGTAGAAAGGTGAACACGGGATTATATTTCTCAGTGGATTTCTCACTCCTGTGTATCATAGGCTTTAGACGTTCAAAACTGATGTCCTCTTGAAAAAAACAAAAAAAAACCCAAAAAAACAACTCATGAAGAAATAAAAAAACTCACATCTGATGTGCCAGAACAGCAACAAGCAAGAAAAACTTGGTTGTTGCAAAGACAAGAGCACCTTCCTTGCAGAAGCTGCAGGCAGGTAGTCTAACCTTGGTGATCTTCTTTCAGTATCATTGTTTAAGATGAAAATATGAGGTGAGACAACAAAAATTCAACTGCAAGCTTTGAAAGTCAGATAAAAAGATAAATTACAGTCTGGTTTTCCCAAACAAAACAGTTGCCTTTCACTCAAGTCTGATATGAGATCCATTAATTTCCTCTTTTTTATTCTATCAATAAATTAGCTATATTGATTCTAAAAAGATTCAAATTGCCCAGAGATGATTTTCTTGTAACTGTCTTTAGTCACACTCTTGCTTCCAAATTTACTATGTTTTCTTTATGGAAACTTGAAATACTGATGTGAAGAATTTAGGATTGGGGGTTAAAATGACCAGTTGTAATGGTTTGGATCTGGCTTTCCCAATGAATGCTCAAACCTTACAGTTTGCAGCCTCTCCTCCCACTATGAACAAAAGGGAAAGGGAGGAGGGAAAAGCTAGTGAGAAGCCGAAATGACCAAACCAAAGCTGTATAAATATATATATATATATATATATATATGTATTTACACCTATACACAGTTAGACTACTATGTACATAGACAAAAGGATCCCAAACACCCTCCCCTGAAGGGAAAAGGGAAAGGAAAAACCAAAACAAATATGTACAATTGAAACCCGGGAGCAACCAATAAAGAACTAGCAAAAGAAAATCTTACTACTGTCCTTGAGATAGCAGAATCGCACCAAACAACAGCCGGCACCCTCCGCCTCCCAAGGTCCACAAGGCCTCACTGGGCCTCACTCCTCCACACGAGCAGAGCCGATAGCAGAGAACCTGCTCCCGGACCCATTGGAAGGGAAAGAGGAGAGGGAGGCTTCTCCCCCTTCTTATTTATACCCCGGTTTACGTAAAAAATCGTAGGGAATACTGGGAACGTGGCCACTTCCTTGGTTACAACCTGGTTATCAAGGAAGGCCTAGAATCAAAACCACTATACCAGTTATTAAAAAAACCAAATGTACACAAGAATGAGGGCATTGTTGTTTTTTTTTAGGGGCTTGCCATTAAACTTTGCCACAAAACTAGCATTTTGTGAGTTCCCTTTTTTCCCCTTTTATTCCATGAAGTATCCTATGTTAATGTTTTCCCTTCCTCTGGTATGGATTTATCAATTCATGTCTAAAATCTTGCATCATAGTGACCTTCAGTAAAGACACCTGGGAAAAAAACCCCTAAAGTAAGCATTTTAGCCTCCAGAAGAGAAGTATTGGGTCTGGATGAGGATTTTTGTAATAGGGTCAAAGAGGGTTAAAATCTGACTACATGATGAGAATTGAGGCCCCCACAGCTCTGCACTTCACAATTATAATTAATTCTGAGCAGCCTGTGCCAAAATTCAGTGCTGAGTCATATCTCCATAGAAGTTAAGTAGCTTGTGCTCAGTGTAAATCGGGAAAGCACTCAGAAGAGGCAAGGACATATCATTGCTGACGGATTCACTTGCCCATGAGATTAACAATGCCTTTACCTATTGCCAAGTTTACCTTTCCCCTCTGGGATTTCATGTGTTGAGTATCATCAAACAGACTTGTTTCTTTAGACAACTTGGGTCAGAAGGCAGCAAATGGCTGACAGAGACCCACTTTGCTTGGTGGTGACCCACCACCTGCTCCCAGGTGGAGGAAATCCATGAGTCAAGGCCACACTGAATGCCATTGGTTCTTTGAGGGAGGAGGCCTTGACTGGAAGAACTTCCTGAACCAGTGAAGGGGTCTTTGTTCAAACAACCCTACGCTGTGGCATGGGCTGGGAAATACTCCATTGGGAAGCTCATGCAACGGTACCTCTCCTCAGCCCTGATTCACGGACAGGAAGGATGATTTTGTTAACAGGCCACAGAAAGTACATTTGTAGCTCAAAAACCATCACAGAGTTCATAGTGTGTTATTAACTGAGCCCATTACTTTGGGGCATGTTCTTGTTCAGCAGAAATCTTAAATAACAGTGCCATGGCAATGGACAGCCTAAACAATGGTGATACTTAGGTAAAAATAAGTAATGAGGTTTCTCACTAATAAGTTTTTAAACAACAGTTCCAGTGCCTGCTAGGTGGATTGCACAGCACACAGTTCCTCAGAAAGGAATTTCCATCCCAATCTGCATTGCTTGCCTTAATTATTAACATGAAGACTAAACACAGACAGATGGCAAAATAAACTCTGTTAGGTTGGTGTGAATCTGAAGTTCCTTCCACCAACATAACTGGGTGCAGATATTGAGCCAAAACATATAGAAAGCTCTTCATGTGAGTCTGAGATGTCACAGTTTGCACAAAAAAAGATCTGAGAGTCAAGTTCTTGGCCTCTGGGGCCCGTATATCAAACCAGAGTGGATGGTGACATTTGTAGAGATATTCTGGCTCTTTTCAGAATGCACACACATGCTTAAGTTGGGCCTCACACTCATTTTTTCTGGATCTGGCAGCTTGCTTTCTATGCTGAGCCAATAGTAGTTTTGTCTTTCAGCTGTTTACTTGTGTTGTGCCTGCAAGCTCGCCAGAAACACTCAGGATGTTCTGCCTGTGCTCTAATTTTCTGGTCTCAGCCTTGAAATGGTTTTGCACACTGTGTGTTTTATTTCTCCTTTTTGCCCCACTATAGATATATTTCTCGGGTAGTGCATTAATGTCAGGAGAACAGGAAAAAAATTAATGGGAGATTTAGCCACAATACAAAAGGATGCAGAGAAAGTGGACAGACTAATACATGTACTTTCTATCAGATATGAAAAAAAATGCAGACATGTGAACTCTTCTTGACAGGGTACAGGGGCTCACACTTAGTCTGTATAACTCTGCCTGCAAAGACTCTTACCAGCTAAAGACTTAATCGTCTGGTACAAGCCATGGCTCAGCTCCCTGTGCAGTCACTGGGGGCTGATAGTCCTTCATGCAGGCTATTCATCTGGGGATGAATCACCTTCTGAAAATACCTTTCTCTCACAGATTATAAAAGGCTCTAGGCAATTAGCTCTAGACTACAGCTCAGACTACAAGCATGACTTCTAGCAACCCAAAGTTAGGTGAAATAAATCACAGGTATTTTCTTTGCAACATGTATGATATCTCAGAGCAATGTGCTGTTCAGCCTGCCTCCTACCCAGAGCTGCTCAAATGCAGAACTCTTGATCCTAAGTGGAAAGGGGTCATATACTTAAGCACACGGTAGGTAGCCTGAATATACCCCTGCAGTTTTCGTGCTGCTTTGTTGATGTTTACAGGGCCATCAGAAGAAGATTGAAAATTGTCAGTAGCTGCGCTGGGGAAGATGTTTGAATTTACTGCTGGCTGCTTTATGCCATTAGTATCAAAGATCTAGAAAGCAATCATGACAGCACCTATCTTTACCAGGAGTTTCACTAGGAAGATAAGAATCACATTTAATGTAGGGAAGGGCACTAAGGGATGAGCATTCAATCCTGAATGTTCTGTGCATAGAGGAAAATATTATTTATCATAACAGAGTGGTATAGGCCGAAGTTTCCAAAACTTCTAGTGATTTTAGGTATTCAGCTTAAAATACTTTGGGATTAAGTTCTTTTAAGTATTTCAAACTGGGAATCCAAGCCCTACTTTTGAAATGTTGGTATTAACCACTCCTCTAACTCATGCTATCTCTTTCCTTCTCAGCCTTTCCCTGCTCCCACTGGGCCAGAAACTCTTTCTTATGCAGGTTTTTGTAGCATTTGACACACCAGGACCAGGGTCTTGTCTAGGCCCTCTGGAAGTTTCTCAGATGCAGAAGATGCAGAGAGAGACAGGATACACACATACTCTGAGGAATGATAGTTGGTGGCCTCCTGCCTAGTTTTTAATCTATGGCATCTATTGATCTTCTTTATTAACAGGGGAGGAGAAGAGAGCTCTGCACTGACTTGAAAATACATAGGATAAACAAACATACAGAGATAAGACACTCTAAATAGGTAAGACACTCTAAAGAGATAAGGCTAAAGGACTACATTTTCTTTCCTCATATGGCTATTTCTTCCACTTGTATTCCTGTTTGAGGAACCATACCTCCTGGACAAAGGATAGAGGAACCTTTGCATGCCCTCTCTGTTCCCCTCAGCCCACCGCTCCAAAGGCCTCTTGACAGGGATTGATTCAATTTCTTTAATTTTCCTTGGAAATTGCTTTTATAAAATCAAGAAGTTTAGAGAATACTGGGCCCTGTTTGCTGGCTCCTCTGTGTTCAGCCCTACCACTGGCAGGATCATTTTCAGAGGGGACTAGATTGGATGACTTTCCCTGTATCTTATCTGAGTCACTGTGCTCTGTATTTTTCAGAACTCAGGCAGGAGTCCAAAACATCTTCATGACCTGTGTTTGTATGACGATGTTAACAATTCAAGTCACGCATTTGAGTAAGTAAAAATATTTTGCTACTTCTCTATGGCTTAGAGAGCACAGATATCTATCCCAGTGTCTCCTGATAGATTCTGCTGTCACACCAAGATCTTGGTTTGTGGCAAATCTGCCTTTAGTCTCTTTGAACACAAGAGGGAATCATTTCCCATCCCAGGGTAAGCAAGCCCTGTGAGAATTTGTCCTGCAGATACAGGGTTTTTCACTTGGGTTTGGTGAAAGAACATGCAGAGGGCATGTATATATACTCTACTTCTGCTCATCACTTTTGCATTAGACTAGGTCCCAGGCCATTCCCTCTGGTGCCGAAGTGGACCTTCCAGCTGGCTAGATCAGCCTTCCTACATATAGGCTTCACTGGGCATCAGCACACCTGTGTAAAACCAAGCAGTGCCATGGAGCCCCCACTCAGATTCACATTGTAGACATTGAAGTTCAGATACCTGTATGTCAGTGTCCACACATAAGTTAGAAGTCTAAGCTCCAAGATGATGAAGATCTAGTCAATGGATCAAATGTTATTCAGCTGCCAGATGTATACATCTCCTCCAGGAATAGAAAAACTCCACAGATTCTTCACTCATTCATGAGGAGCTCATTTCAGATGCCTTTAAGCCTATCCTAGATGTTGTCCCTACAGAGTGATGGAGAAATGGGCACCATCTCTCAGTTCATAGAGGGCACAGCATCTCTGTGTAAAGAGATTCGTTCTCTGAATTCACACTTGCACAGGATCAACAGCCTTCTCCATTTCTCCCCGTAGACAACTAAATCTCATGAGAGAAAAGCAACACTTCTGTGGGGCTTGTCCCCAACTAGCCTGGATTTTCATTAACAGTATTTTAAAATATAAATAGAAATCTCCATGAAGCAAACAAAAGGGGATGCCTCGTTCCAGTAGGTTAGTTTAGTTTCCTGATCTTTGCTCAAGATATATCTCTTAGGTCAAACAGGTAGGATGCAGATGCCACAGCAGCTGATATGTCCAAGATTAGTTTTAGAGTCTGTAAGTCTTTGGAAATGATATGAAGTTCTGCTCTGAAATAAATGCATTACCTTTTAATTTGGAAAGGAGGACAGATAGAGCAATGCTTCTTCACTGCTATTTTTCCAGGAGAGGCCTTTGTCATGTCAAGCCATTTTGCCATGTTAGAAAAGCAGCC